>JAXIVB010000007.1:91818791-92089235 GCA_036785055.1 Emydoidea blandingii
GTCCCAGGGCTGGCAGGGAAACGGGCTCAGAGGTAGTCCCAGAACATCAGGTGGCAATCCCAATTGGGTTTTCTGTGACCCAACCTGTCACCAGGGGGGGCAGCCTGGGGAAGGGAGATCCCAGGCTGGAGGGGCCCCTGGGTCTGACGGGGGGGGGGGGGGGGGGGGGGGGGGGCTCTTACCAGCTGCCTGTCCAACGGCCGTGCGATCCCTCTCACCAGGCTGTAGAGCTGGTGAGCTTCAGGACGACGGGGGGGCAGCGCATATCCCTCGAACAGCTGGCGAGGGAAGAGGGAAGCGAGATACCGGAGAGCCGAATCCACCGCCCCGGGGGCCCTCTGCCAACCAACAGCACAGGGTCAGCCGGGAGAGAACCCAGGCGTCCTGGGGCCCAGGCCTCCTGCCTACTCTAACCCACCAGCCCCCACCTCCCCTTCCAGAGCCGGAGAGAAGAACCCAGGAGTCCTGGCTCCCAGCCCTCCCCTGCTCGTAACCCCACCGAGCCCCCCACTCCCCTTCCAGAGCCGGGAGAGAGAACCCAGGAGTCCCTGGCTCCCAGCCCCCACCCCAGTTACCCTGTCTTGTCCGGTTCTCCTGCGTCCCCAGGGTCGGGTCCCGGCTGCAGCCGCCGCTTCTTGGCCTTTCAGGGGTGTTGGAGATCAGCTGGCGGCGGCGCTCCATGGGGCTGGGGACGGGAACCTGGACGGTTAGCACAGAGGAGAGCCCCCGGCCGGGGGTCCATCCCGGTTCATCCCTACCTCTCCCCCCCTCAGCTGGTCCCTCTGCCTACCAGCCAGATCCCCCCTCGCCCTCTGCTCCCCCAGCCAGATCCCCTCCCCTCACTCCCCTACCCCCTCAGTCCAGATCCCCCCTCCCCCTCTTCCTCCCCCCTCAGCCAGGTCCCTCCCCTTCTCTCCCCCATCAGCCAGGTCCCTCAGCCAGGTCCCCTCGCCCTCTGCTCCCAGCCAGATCCCCTCCCTCCCTCCCCTCAGCCAGATCCCCCTCCCCCCTCTCCTCCTCCCCCCTCAGCCAGGTCCCCCTCCCCTCCCACTCAGCCAGATCCCCCTCCCCCCTCTCCTCCTCCCTCCCCCCTCAGCCAGATCCCCCTCCCCCTCTCCTCCCACCTCAGCCAGGTCCCCTCCCCCCTCCCCCCTCAGCAGGTCCCCCTCGCCCTCTCCTCCCCAGCCAGATCCCCTCCCCTCCCTCCCACTCAGCCAGATCCCCTCCCCCTCCCCCTCTCCTCCCTCCCCGCCTCAGCCAGATCCCCCTCCCCCTCTCCTCCCCTCCCCCCTCAGCCAGATCCCCCTCCCCCTCTCCTCCCCTCTCCCCCTCAGCCAGATCCCCCTCCCCCCTCTCTCCCTCCCCCCCTCAGCCAGATCCCCCTCCCCCTCTCCTCCCCTCCCCCTCTCCTCCCTCCCCCTCAGCCAGATCCCCCTCGCCCCTCTTCCTCCCCTCCCGCCTCAGCCAGATCCCCCTCCCCCTCTCCTCTCCTCCCCTCCCCCCCTCAGCCAGATCCCCCTCCCCCTCTCCTCCCCTCCCGCCTCAGCCAGATCCCCCTCGCCCTCTGCTCCCCAGCCAGATCCCCTCCCCTCCCCTCCCCTCAGCCAGATCCCCCTCCCCCTCTCCTCCCCCCTCAGCCAGATCCCCCTCGCCCTCTGGCTCCCCAGCCAGATCCCTCCCCCTCCCCCTCAGCCAGATCCCCCTCCCCCTCTCTCCTCCCCCCTCAGCCAGATCCCCTCGCCCTCTCCTCCCCAGCCAGATCCCCTCCCCCCTCAGCCAGATCCCCCTCCCCCTCCCCTCCCCTCCCCCCTCAGCCAGATCCCCCTCTCCTCCCCCCTCAGCCAGATCCCCCTCGCCCTCTCCTCCTCCTCCCGCCTCAGCCAGATCCCCCTCCCCCCTCTCCTCCCCTCCCCCCCTCGCCCTCTGCTCCCTCCCCCTCAGCCAGATCCCCCTCCCCCTCTCCTCCCCTCCCCCCTCAGCCAGATCCCCCTCGCCCTCTCTCCTCCCCTCCCAGCCTCAGCCAGATCCCCCTCCCCCTCTCCTCCCCTCCCCCCTCGCCCTCTGCTCCCCTCCCCCCTCAACCAGATCCCCCTCCCCCTCTCCTCCCCCCTCAGCCAGAGTCCCCCTCCCCTCCCCCCTCAGCCAGGTCCCCCTCGCCCTCTCCTCCCCAGCCAGATCCCCTCCCCTCCCCTCCCCTCCCACTCAGCCAGATCCCCATCCCCGCTCCCCCTCTCCTCCCCTCCCCCCTCAGCCAGATCCCCCCTCCCCCTCCCCCTCTCCTCCCCTCCCCCCTCAGCCAGATCCCCCTCGCCCTCTCCTCCCCTCCCGCCTCAGCCAGATCCCCCCTCCCCCTCTCCTCCCTCCCCCCTCAGCCAGATCCCCCCTCCCCCTCTCCTCCCCTCCCCCTCTCCTCCCCCTCCCCCCTCAGCCAGATCCCCCTCGCCCTCTCCTCCCCTCCTCCCGCCTCAGCCAGATCCCCCTCCCCCTCATCCTCTCCTCCCCTCCCCCCTCAGCCAGATCCCCCTCCCCCTCTCCTCCCCTCCCGCCTCAGCCAGATCCCCCTCGCCCTCTCCTCCCAGCCAGATCCCCTCCCCTCCCCCTCAGCCAGTTCCCCCTTCCCCTCTGCTCCCCTCCCCGCCCCCTCAGCCAGATCCCCCTCCCCCTCCCCCCTCTCCTCCCCTCCCCCCTCAGCCAGATCCCCCTCCCCCTCCCCCTCTCCTCCCCTCCCCCCTCAGCCAGATCCCCCTCCCCCTCTCGCCTCAGCCAGATCCCCCTCCCCCTCTCCTCCCCTCCCCCCTCAGCCAGATCCCCCTCCCCCTCTCCTCCCCTCCCCCCTCAGCCAGATCCCCCTCCCCCTCTCCTCCCCTCCCCGCCCCCTCAGCCAGATCTCCCCCCTCCCCCTCTGCTCCCCTCCCCCTTCAGCCAGATCCCCCTCCCCCTCTGCTCCCCTCCCCCTTCAGCCAGATCCCCATCCCCCTCCCTCTCTCCCCCTCCGCCCCTTAGCCAGATCCCCCTCCCCCTCTCCTCCCCTCCCCCCTCAGCCAGATCCCCACCCCCCTCCCTCTCTCCCCCTCCCCCCTCAGCCAGATCCCCCTCGCCCTCTCCTCCCCTCCCGCCTCAGCCAGATCCCCCTCCCCCTCTCCTCCCCTCCCCCCCTCAGCCAGATCCCCCTCCCCCTCTCCTCCCCTCCCCGCCCCCTCAGCCAGATCCCCCTCCCCCTCTCCTCCCCTCCCCCCCTCAGCCAGGTCCCCCTCCCTCTCTCCTCCCCTCAGCCAGATCCCCCTCCCCCTCTCCTCCCTCCCCTCCCCCCCTCAGCCAGATCCCCCTCAGCTAGATTCCCCCTCTCCTCAGCCAGAGCCCCCTCCCCTTACCAGCCCGCCCCCGTCCCTGAGTGATGACGTCAACGCCCGTCTCCCCACTGACGCTGCGCGAGGCGCCGGCGTCCAAGCGCTTCTGCCGGGCGCGGCCCAATGACGTCACGGCCCGAGCTCACCGGACCCAGATCCCCGCCCCCGTCGCTGTCTGATGGCGTCAGAGTTGGCGCGTCGAGGGGGTGGGAGGGGCCCGCGCGCGCGGACCGAGGCGGCGCTGAGTCCGGAGGCGAACAGCGGGGCGGGGCGGGGCCGCGCGGCGCTCCCCGATGACGGAGGCGGAAGCCCGGGGGTGACGGGGGTCAAAGGTCACCGGAGAGGGACGGGAGGGACAGTGATCGGGCGTCGGGGTGAAAGGTCAGAGGGCGGGAGGGGGGCCTGGGGGGGGGGCTCCCAGGGCTGGGGGTGGGGATTGGGGGGTCCCGGGGGGGCTGCCAGGGGCTGGGGGTGGGGGGTCCCGGGGGGGGAGGGGAGCTGCTGGGGGTGGGGATTGGGGGGTCCCGGGGGGGCTGCCAGGGCTGGGGGTGGGGGGTCCCGGGGGGGAGGGGAGCTGCTGGGGGTGGGGATTGGGGGGTCCCGGGGGGGGGGAGCTGCTGGGGGTAGGGATTGGGGAGTCCCGGGGGGGCTCCCAGGGCTGGGGGTGGGGGGTCCCCGGGGGGGAGGGGAGCTGCTGGGGGTAGGGATTGGGGGGGTCCCGGGGGGGCTCCCAGGGCTGGGGGAGGATTGGGGGGTCCCAGGGGGGGAGGGGAGCTGCTGGGGGTGGGGATTGGGGAGTCCCGGGGGGGCTCCCAGGGCTGGGGGGTGGGGGGTCCCGGGGGGGAGGGGAGCTGCTGGGGGTGGGGATTGGGAGTCCCGGGGGGGCTGCCAGGGCTGGGGGAGGATTGGGGGTTCCCGGGGGGGGGGAGCTGCTGGGGGTAGGGATTGGGGGGTCCCGGGGGGGGCTCCCAGGGCTGGGGGTGGGGGGTCCCGGGGGGGAGGGGAGCTGCTGGGGGTAGGGATTGGGGGGTCCCGGGGGGCTCCCAGGGCTGGGGGAGGATTGGGGGGTCCCAGGGGGGGAGGGGAGCTGCTGGGGGTGGGGATTGGGGAGTCCCGGGGGGGCTCCCAGGGCTGGGGGGTGGGGGGGTCCCCGGGGGGGAGGGGAGCTGCTGGGGGTGGGGATTGGGGAGTCCCAGGGGGGCTGCCAGGGCTGGGGGTGGGGGGTCCCGGGGGGAGGGGAGCTCCTGCGGGTGGGGATTGGGGGGTCCCGGGGGGACTCCCAGGGCTGGGGGAGGATTGGGGGGGTCCCAGGGGGGAGGGGAGCTGCTGGGGGTGGGGATTGGGGGTCCCGGGGGGGCTGCCAGGGCTGGGCCGGGGCCCACAGGGGAAATGCCCCCCGGGGGCTGGCGGGGGAGGGGTCCCCCGTTGGGAGCAGGGGTATCTCAGCCGAGCTCCCCGTTCTCACCGTTCCAGGCCGCCATGGAGCCCAGCGCCCGCCCGGCCCAAGCGCAGCAGCGGAGCCACCGAGGCCCCCGCGGAGCCGGGGGAGTCCCCCAAGCGCGGCCGCTGGGCCCCCCCCACCCTGCCCACGGAGCCGTCCCTCTACGACGGGCCCTTCCCCTTCTACCGCCGGCCGGCCGAGGAGGGGCGCTTCTCCCTGGACGCCCAGCGCCGCTACCACCCCCGACGCCCGCCAGCTGCGCTACTTCGCCCCGCCCCCCGCCGAGCACCCGGATCCCCGCCTTCGACCTGCGGCACGGCTACCCGCGACCGCTACGTGCGGCGGGACGAGAGCCGGCGCGAGGGGCTGGAGCACCTCCTGCAGTGGGTGGCCGGGAACCGGGACCGGCTGCGGGCCCAGGGCGACGCCAGCGGGGTGAGCGAGGGGCAGGCCGAGAGCCCCTGGCCAGCAGGGGGCGCTGGGGGGCTCCCCGCTGACCTCGGGGGGTGAGTCCCTCCAGGGGGAACCGCAGGTGGCCACCACTGATCTGCGGGGGGCTGTGGAGTGAGTGGGGTCCTCCAGGCTGGCAGGGGGCGCGGTGGGACTCCTGCCCTGACCTCGGGGCACCTTTGGTTACGGGTAGGGCCAGCAGGGGGGGCTGTGGCTTAATGGGGTCCTGCCAGGCAGGAGGGGTTTGCTGGGAAGCCAGTGCATGAGCGGAGGGAGATGGGGACCGGGGGGCAGGTAGGGGACCTGAGACACCCCCCACTTTCCTGCACATACTGGCATGGGCTGCCCCACGGTTCTGGTGCAGCCTGCCCCATGGTTCTGGCGCGGCTGGGGGGAGGGGTAGACACAGCACACAGGCTCTGGGGGTGCAGGGCTGGATACCTCAGTCTGCTGACAGCCTGACACCCTAGGGCGCACCGGAGAACTGTTAACTCTGAAAACCTACCGATGTTGTGTATGGCAATGCCACCCCCTTGTCCCCCCTCCCCCCAGACGCCCCGTGAACGCAGATTTCGTGACCTGGCGGGGGCACCTTACCAAGGTGCTGACGACGCCCTACGAGAGCCAGGAGGGCTGGCTGCTGGCCGTCAGCCTCTTCCGGGGCACCCTCTACGTGAGTGAGGTGGAGACGCCGGCGGCCCGGCAGCAGCGGGAGCAGCGCTCCGACATGCTGCAGGAGCTGGCCTACATGGGCTACAAGTTCGAGCGCTACATGTGTGCGGGTAAATAGAACCCAGGAGTCCTGGCTCCCAGCCCCCACTCCTGTCCCTGCGCAGGGAGAGAACCCAGGCGTCCTGGCTCCCAGTCCCCCCATGTTCTGACCCAGTAGCTCCCCCTCCCTTCCCAGAGCTGGGGAGAGAACCCAGGCATCCTGTGCTGTCTGTCCCCCCCCAGACACCCCGGATGGGGAGCCCAGACCCCACGGGGGGTGGTGAACACGAACGAGGCGTTCTGCACGGTGGTGCGGACCGCGGCTGGGCTCCCACTCGCTGCTCTTCGCCGGGGAGGTGGACTGCACGGACCCCCCGCGGCGCCTGGCCCGAGGCCCCCCGCCTGCTACGTGGAGCTCAAGACGTGCAAGGAGCTGCACAGCCCCGCTCAGCGCAAGAGCTTTTACAGGTGAGAGCCCCCCTGTGGCCCGGCCCCCCCAGCTATGCCCCAAGGAAACCCCCCCAGCCTAGGGCCGCCCTGGATGTACGTTCCCTGCGTGGCCAGGCCGGCTGGGGGGTCTCCGCCCTGTATTTCCTGCGTGGGTGGGGGGGTGGAGCAGAGGCTGGGGGCTGTGCTAGGGACCCGGCTTGACCCCCCCTCCCTGCCCCCCAGGCACAAGCTGATCAAGTGGTGGGCGCAGTCCTTCCTGCCCGGTGTCTCCCGCATCGTGGCCGGCTTCCGCGCCCCCGACGGCTCCGTGGCCGCCCTGGAGACCTTCGAGACCATGAAGATCTTCCAGCTGATCCGGGTGAGTGGGGGGAGCTGCCCCCCACATCAGCTCCAGGCCCCCACTTCCCCTCCAACTGGTGTAGGTCCCCCATCCCCCCTGGCAGTGGGCCCCTCAGCCCCTGCGATCCCTCTGACCTCCTTGCCCCCCACTTCTCTACCCCCATGGGTCCCTCCAATCCCCATGTGTCAGGCCAGCCCTGCCTCTCCCTCCTGCCCCTAGACCCTCGCTCCAGCCCCTTGTTCCTTCCCTGCCCCACTTTCCCCTCGCCACCCCCCCCCCCCCCACCCAACAGTGATTTCAAGCTGGTCCCTGCCTCCCCAAACAGGGCGACCGGGGCTGCTGGAAGCCGGCCGTGTGCATGAACTTCTGCGAGGCCTTCCTGGCCTTCCTCAAGAGGGTGGTGACGGAGGATGATCCACAGTGAGTAGAAGAGACTGCGGGAGCCCCGACTCCCAGCGCCCCTGTGTGCTCCCCCCTAGACCTGGGGTTCTATAGCGGGGGAGGGGGGGCACTCAAAGAAAAAGGTTGAGAACCCCTGGACTAGACCCCACTCCATTCCTAGAGCTGGGAGAGAACCCAGGAGTCCTGGCTCCCAACACCCCCCTGCTCTAACCCACCAGTCCCCACTCCCCTTCTAGAGCCGGGGAGAGAACCCAGGCCCCCCCCGCTATCACCCCCCACCTTCTCTCCCCAGACTCGTGCACCTCTTCGCCTGGGAGCCCGGCAGCCCCGTGTCCTACACCCGGCACCAGGGCGCGGAGCACGTCTTCCTGCCGGCCTGGTACGTGGAGACCATGAGTGGAGGAAAGAGGCCGGACTGAGCTGCTGGGGGCCGTAGGGGCTGGGGGGGGAATGGGGCGGGGCACCAATAAACCATGTGCGAGGGTCAGGGCCGCGTGACTGCCATGTCGCTTTGTCCAGGGGCGTGTGTGTGTGTGTGGGGGGGGAGGGGTAAAGGTCATGACCCCCTCTGGGGAAAGGGTGAAAGGTCAGGATGTGACCTTTGAGTGACACAGGTAAAGGACAGGATTGGCTACCCACGAGCAGCAGGAAAAGGTCATGACCCCCCCATCTGCAAGGTGAAGGGGTGGAGTGTGACCTTTGCCCTATGGGGCACCCAGGGAGGTCATGACTTGGCAGCTGGGGGTAAGAGGCGGAACCTGCCCCCCTTTAGGTCACAAGCTGGCAGGGGCCCAGGGGGCCCCGCCCACTTGTGGGCACCTGCTCGCACAGCCTGACCTTTCATCTTGGCAACCCAGTTAAAGGCTGAAGCTGCTCCTTGGGGTCAGAGGTTACTGGGGGTGGAGCTACAGGCTCCACCCTCCTCTGGAAGAGCCCCGCCCCTGGGGAATGGAGTGACCCCTTGGGAGGGGCAGGAGGGGCCCAACAGCGAGAACCGTCCGCCCAGCTGTGCAGGTCCCTAGGCCCCACGAGCAGCTGGAATCAGCCAACCGGGGGTGGGGGGGCTGCAGGCCTCCCCAGCTGTAATGGAACAGTCCACCTCAAAGCTACTCCTCCCTCCATAGTCACGTGAGCATTCTGCTCACCTCTAGCAATGGGACATTCCCGTGCCAAGGGAACTCTGCTCCCCCCTTGGGGAGTATTCATGGACTGAACCAGTTACTGACAGAAGTGGAGGTGGAGACCAACACTTGGACCAGCCCACCTGCACTGGGTGGGGGGGAAGGAGGGGGCATGGACCAGCCCACCTGCGGGGCAGAGGGGGGGGAAAGGGGTGTGTGTGTGTGTGTGTGTGTGTGTGTGTGTGTGTGTGTGTGTGTACCAAACTGCAACCAGCACGGTGGGCACAGGACTCCTGGGTTCCTCCTGGCTCTGGGAGTGGGTGGGGCCTAGGGGATCAGACGCTCCCAGTACAGGGCCCCCCCATGAATGCCCCACAGGAGCAGCTGGGATGTGAGGCTGGGGCATGGGGGGCACTGACCCCAAACAGGAAGCTGCCCCACATATCCCCCCCCCCCCCCATAGCTCAGCCCTGCAGGGGGTGGGGGTCGCCCACACTCCCCAATCAAGCCCCCACAAGGCAGCGGCTGGAGACAGATTTATTAACAGGTTGGACACAGAGGCCCCTGTGGGGGCACCGGATCCCTGTCTCCCCCCCCCCCCCCCACTCCCCCACAATCCTCACCTCCCACCCCCTGACCCCCCCCATTGTCAGCCAGTAGGGGAGCTGGGGGGAGGGGTCAGGGCTGCTGCCCGCCCACTGACCCCTGAGCTGCAGGGCAAAAGGTCAGACTCCAACCTCCAGCTGCCATGGGGGTGAAAGGTCACAGCTAGGCCCCCCCAGCCTATCAGCTGGGGTGAAAGGACAGAGGCCAGATTCCATGGCTAGAGGTGAAAGGTCACAGCCTTCCACCCCATGGGAGGTTAAAGATCACAGGGCAGAGGCTGAGCCCCCCCCCCCCCATATCACACAGTGGGGTGAAACATCAGCATGATCCAGTCATAGTCCACGCGCTCTTCGCCTTGCCCGGGGGGTGATGGGTCAGAGGGCAGGGGACGCTGACCTCACAGAGGTTAAAGGTGGCAGGTCACTGCGGGGTCACTGCGTGTAGAGGCTGGCGGCGAAGACGATGTCTCTCTTGATGAGGTTGGAGGCCTGCTCCATCTTGGCGTGCAGCGTGGGCTCCCCGATGACCGCGGGCCGCGTTGCGCACATCCCGGCACGTCTCGTCCAGCCGCTGGATGCAGCGCACGATGATCCCCTCCTGCACCTCCGTCAGCCGGGCGATCTCGGCGAAGGGCTGGGGGAGAGGGGCGTGGGTCGCGGGGCCTGGGCTTCCCCTCCCGTCCCAGGACAGGGGCCTGGCCGGGGGGTAGGGGACGCGGGCTTCCCTCCCGTCCGGGGCTGGGGGCGTGGGACATGGGGTCTGGCTGGCTGGGGGGCGTGGGGTTCCCCACCCGTCCGGCGACAGGGGGCCTGGCTGGGGGTATGGGACGCAGGGCCTGGGCTTCCACTCCCATGTGAAAGTGGGGGGCTGGCTGGGGGGGGCATGGGACACAGGGCCTGGGGTTCCCCTCCCGTCCGGGGGCAGGGGCCCGGCCGGCTGGGGGGGGCGAGGGACACGGGGGCTGGGGTTCCCCTCCTGTCCGGGGGGGCGAGGAACGCGGGGGTCCCCCCCCCGGGGGGCTGGCCACTCACCATGCCGCGGGCCCACTCGTACACCACCTCCACCAGGCCGAAGTTGTACTGGGCCACGAAATCCTCCACCGACTCCCGCAGGCCGCACCTCCCGCTGCAGCAGGGCGATGCGCTCGGCCACCGCCCGGATCCGCTCCATGCCCTGCCGCGGAGAGCAGGCGGTGAGGGGCCCGGCTGCCCGCCCCGGGCAGAGAACCCAGGAGTCCGGGCTCCCAACCCCCCCACTCTAACCCACTAGCCCTCCACTCCCCTCTCAGAGCTGGGAGAGAACCCAGCCCCCCCACTCTAACCCACCAGCCCCTCACTCCCCTCTCAGAGCCAGGAGAGAACCAGGCGTCCTGGCCCCCCACCCCCCGTCAGGCAGAGAACCCCGGCAGGTGGCCACCCCCCACCCCCCGAGCCGGGCGGAGGACCCCGGCGGCCGGGCTCACCTTGCGGAGGACGCTGGGGCACCGGGGGCTCGGCCTGGGTCTTGGTCTGGCAGACCAGGCAGCTGAGCAGGGCCCACGCTCTCCTCTCCGGCCGCAGCTCCGTCAGCAGGTCATGGTTACTGATCTCGCAGGCCACGCGGCCGGCCAGCTGCACCGCGCCCCCCGCGTCCACGTAGCGCAGCGCCCGCAGCACCTGGGGGGGGAGAACGGGACACGTAGCGCAGCACCTGGGGGGGGGGGGACGGGACACACGTAGCGCGGCGCCCGCAGCACCTGGGGGGGCCGTGGGGCAGGGCTCACCTCCTCCCGCTGCTGGTACTCTGGGGGCTGTGGGGAGGGGGCCGTGGGAAAGGGCTCTCCTCCTCCCGCTGCTGGTACTCTGGGGTGGGGCCATGGGCCGTGGGGCAGGGCCGGACTCACCTCCGCACATTGCTGGTACTCTGGGGGCTCTGGGGCAGGGGCCATGGTTGTGGGGCAGCGCCATGGGGCAGGGCAGGACTCACCTCCACGCGTTGCTGTACTCCGGCAGCAGCAGCAGGGACTGGTCCGACAGCAGGAACCGCAGGTGCTCCAGCTCCGCCCGCAGCCGCAGCCGCTCCGCCAGTCGCACGTACTGGGGGGGAGGGAGGAAGGGACAGGGGTGTGTGTAAGAGACTGGCCCCGATTCCCCCCCCGAACCACCCAAACTCCCATCCCCCCGCTCGGCCAGCCGCAGGTTGTGTGTGTGTCACAGGCCCTGATCTCCTCCCCCCCCCCCCCCGGACACCCACAGGTCCTGGGGGTCGGGCGGTCGGTGGAGCTCCCCCCCCCTCACCTGCTGGGGGAAGCGGGGGCTCTGGACGCACTGGAAGCCGGGAAGCGCCTCCTCCAGGCGCCGGAGCCTCATGGCGCCCTCCGCCACCGCCAGCTCCTTCAGCTGCAGGGTGCCCACCGGGTCCAGGCGGGGCAGCCCCCCGGCACCCCCCTCCGCCAGCCGCAGCAGCTCCTGGGCCGCCTGCACCGCCGAGGGGCCGGGGGGGTCGCTCCTGCAACGGCACACGTCAGCCGCAGCCCCACAGCCTGTCCCCCACCCCCTCCCATGTCCCCAATTGTCAGCGCCCCCCTGAACCGGCACCTGGGACCCCCAACCCCGCTGTAGTAAGAGGAGGCCCTGAGATATAAACCTTGTTATCAGAGGCCTGGTATGAGGCCTGAGGCCTGAACTAAAGTAATGGTCAAGACTTTGCTAACATAAAGCAAAGTGAAGCTGTGAGCCAGAGGCAGGCCCTGCTCACAGACGCTGGCAAGGAAAGGGCTGATGCTGCAGAAAGAGACATACCTAACAGGTACTGGACACCAGATATCCGAACAGTCGCATACTGGCACATTCCACACAGATAACAAGGAACAGGCCGACCCATCCCAATGACAGGGCCAAAAGGGGAATATGATGGATAGAGCTGTTTTGTTCAAACCAACATGTACAAGGTGAGAGGCGGCACCTTACTACGTAGAGGGGTTGTACCTTGCTGCGTAGAGGGGGTGAGGTGTCAGGTGTCAATACGTCAGGAGTGAGGTGTAACTTGTTTGTATCGGTGTATAAGAATGCATCCCTGAGTGGATCTCTTTGTCCAGCTGAGGGGGCAGTGGAAAGTCCCGCCACTGACTGAGCGGAGTCCATTGCCAGGGGGCACATATTCGTAGTATGTCCTCTAGAGTAAAGTCTAGGGGGAACTATTACTGCGCTTCGTTTGACAATAAACCTGGCCGGGCGCCTTCGTACCTTACTAGAGTCTGTGGTCATTGGGGGTTCTCTCGGGGTCTGCTGTGTCAGCGATCTGCGCAGAGCCGGGCAGCACACAGAGGGAACACACGCACGCAGCCGACTGATATCAACATTGAACAGAGCAGAGCACCACCACACCGGTAGCATCTGACGACACCCACCAGGGGAATATGGGAACCCCTCCCCAGCCCCCCTCACCTGGGGACCCCCTGGAGCCCCATTTCCACCCCCACACTCACTCCTGTCCCATGGGGAGACAGGCTTCCCCCCCCCCACGCCTCCCCCAGGCCCCGGGACCCCAACCTGAACCGCGGCATCTGTCTCTTCTTGACGTCCTCCAGGATGCGCTCGGCGTTCACCCGCAGCGTCTTGCCCGTGATCGCCGCGAGGTCGCAGGGGCCAGCTGCTCCACCGCGTGGCCGCAGGGCCCTGGGGCAGAGACACTAGCCAGAGAACCCAGGCGTCCGGGCTCCCAGCCCCTGCTCTACCACCAGCCCCCACTCCCCTCCCAGAGCCGGGGAGAGAACCCAGGCGTCCGGGCTCCCAGCCCTCCTGCTCTAACCCACCAGCCCCCACTCCCCCCCCAGAGCTGGGGAGAGAACCCAGGAGTCCGGGCTCCCAACCCCCCTGCTCTAACCCACCAGCCCCCACTCCCCTCCCAGAGCCGGGGAGAACCCAGGCATCCGGGCTCCCAGCCCCCTACCTTCGGCAGGAAGAGCTTGTTGAGCAGCAGGTCGTCTGGGAAGGGAGCCTCCGGGGTGGGGCTGCCCCCTCCCGTGTCCCCCCCGTCAGGGTTCTTCTCACACAGCACCAGGGTGGTGAACGTCCGGTTGGCTGCATCTGAGGAGACCTGGAAAGGGGAGATTGGGGGGGGGGGGGGTCGGTTACCTGGGGACCCCCTGGCCTGGCGCAGAGAGGTGGCCCCTCTGGGGTGGGGCGTGTGGGGGTCGGTTACCTGGGGACCCCCTGGCCTGGAGCAGAGAAGTGGCCCCTCTGGGGTGGGGTGTGAGGGAGCTGGTTACCCAGGCACCCTGGGGTGGGGGTGGTTACCTGGGGACTCCTCAGCACCGAAATGTGGCCCCTCTGGGGTGGGGCGCGCCCACTGCTGGGAACAACTGAACATAACGCTGTGAAGGATTTGGGGCGGGAAGAGGAAGCAGCTCCCCCCCCGCGAATCCCCTCCCTGCAGCCCAGCGCCCCCTAGCGCCACTCACCTGTAAGATCACCCCCAGGGCGTTCCGGTGAGCTGGGTTATTGACGATCACCACTCGACCCGGGGCCAGAGCCTTCAGCCCGCTGGCCGACTCCGCCACCCGCCTCTGCAGCCGGGGAGGAGAGACGGTTACCCCGCGCCCCCCGTGCCCTATTCCCCGACAGCCGGCTCATCCTCCAAGCGGCCTGCACCCCGCCCCCCATTCCCTGCCCCCCATTCCCTGCCCCTGCATTCCCCGCCCCCCCCCAGCCAGTCCACCCCCCATTCCCTGCCCCCACATCCAACCTGTCTCCGCCCCAGGGCAGATGGGAGCCAGCGCCCCCTATAAGAGACAGGCCCCCGGCCCCATCCCCCCCCCCCCCCGAGCCAGTCCCCACCCTGGGGCCAGATGGGAGCCGGTGCCACCCTAGAGGTTACAGGCCCCCGGCCCCATTTCCCACCCCCCTGAGCCAGTCCCCACCCTGGGGCCAGATGGGAGCCGGTGCCCCCTAGAGGGAACAGGCCCCTACCCCATTTCCCACCCCCCTGAGCCAGTCCCCCGCCCCAGGGCCGGTGCCCCCTGCAGGCAGCCCCTACCTGGATCATGCGGCGCGTCTCCTGCAGCTCCTGCACGGCCCGGCCGTACTCCGCAGGTCGCTCAGCTGCCCGCTCGTGTCCACCTCCTCCATGGCAGCCAGCCGGCGGCTCAGCTGGGCGATGGTGTGCTCGTGGGCCTGCGGGGGGTGACGCAGAGCCTCAGTGCCCGCTCGGCCCCCCGGCTGCTCCCCCAGCGCTCCCCCGCTCAGTGCTCCCCCGCTCCCCCCCCAGCGCTCCCCCGCTCCCCCCCCCCAGCGCTCACCTGGCTGTCCTTGCGGCTGTGGAACTCGGAGAAGCTGCGTTTCATCATGTCCTCCACCCGCAGCGCCTCCACCCGCAGCAGGTTCAGGATCATGGTGTAGGTCAGGCGGAACTGGGACTGCAGCTGGGTCGGCTTCCCCTGGGGGGCAACGGGGCGGGTGAGGGGTCCCCGGGAGCGGCAGCTAAGGGGGGTCCCCTGGGGGCGGCGGCTGAGGGGAGTGGGTAGGGGGGGGTCTCCTGGGTGGCGGCGGCTGGCGGGTGAGGGGGTCCCCGGGCGGGTGAGGGGGTCCCCTGCGGGGCAGCGGGGCAGGTGAGGGGGTCCCTGGGAGTGGCGGCTGGCACGTGAGGGGGTCCCCTGGCGCATGAGGGAGTCCCCTGGGGGACGGCGGCTGGCGGGTGAGGGGGTCCCCGGGGAGCGGTGGCTGGCGGGTGAGGGGATCCCTGGGGGGCGACAGCTGGCAGGTGAGGGGGGCCAGCTGGGACAGGGGGTCCCCGGGGCAGGTGGCCAGGCCACAGGGGGTGCGTATCGCTGGGAGAGGCGGCCGGCCGGGGGGTGGGACAGGCGGCCGGCTGGGGCGGGAGGGGGAGGTGCATGTCCCCAGGTCAGGTAGCCGGCTGGGGGGTCCCTGGGGATACCCACGTGCAGAGAATGTCGGGGGGGCCCAGGACACAATCCGGGCCCTTCCCCCACCCTCGGGGGGGCATGCCGGGCTCAGCCCCCCACCCCGGGGCAGACGCGGGCGGGTCGCTCACCAGCATCATGCGGTGCAGGTCGGCCATCTCGGGCACGCGGGTCTTGCAGAGAACGATGACCATCCCTGTGGTGTCCAGGCCCCGGCGCCCGGCCCCGCCCGGCCATCTGGATGTACTCACCTGCAGGGACCCACGGAGCCTGAGAGCGCCCCCTGCTGCCCCCCACAGCACAGCCCCCAAGCACCCCCTGCTGGTCCCTGCCACACAGCACAGTCCCTAGTGCCCATTTGGGGCCAGCCCCGAGGGCCCGGATAGAGCAACCCCCGCTGCCCCCGCCCCGCCCCCTACAGCACAGCCCCTAGCGCCGCCCTGGGGCAATGGGGAGGCCCTGACTGCCCGGGCAGAGCCCCCTGCTGCCCCCACCCCACCCCCGCAGCACAGCCCCTAGCGCCGCCCTGGGGCCATGGGGAGCCCTGACTGCCCGGGCAGAGCCCCCCTGCTGCCCCCCGCCCCGCCCCCTACAGCACAGCCCCTAGCACCGCCCTGGGGCAATGGGAGCCCTGACTGCCCGGGCAGAGCCCCCTGCTGCCCCACCCCACCCCACCCCCACAGCACAGCCCCTAGCGCCGCCCTGGGGCAATGGGGAGCCCTGACAGCCCTCCTGCAGCACAGGCCCCCAGCACCCACCTGGCAGCAGGTCGCGGAAGCCGGAGCCATCGTGCTTGCGGACGGAGTCGAAGACCACGGTGCGGGCCGGCATGTTCACCCCCATGGCAAAGGTCTCGGTGGCGAAGAGGATCTGGGGGGGAGGGGAGGAGGCGGCGCAAAACACATGATCACGCCCCCTCCGGCTCCTCGCACCGGCCCAGCCCCGCCCCCTCACCTCCCACCCATCTGCCAAACCCCGCCCCCTTTGGCTCCTCCCACCCACCCAGCCCCGCCCCCACACCCTCCAGGTCCTCCCACCCACCCAGCCCCATCCCTTCCAGCTCCACCTCCACGCCCTCCGGCTCCTCCCATCCACCCAGCCCCGCCCCACACCCTCCGGCTCCTCCCACCTGCCCAGCCCCGCCCTCTCTCACCTTGACCAGCCCTTTGCTGAAGAGCATCTCCACGACCTCCTTGAGGATGGGCAGGATCCCGCTGTGGTGCACTCCGATGCCCCGCTTCAGCAGCTCCACCATGTGCAGCACCTGAAACCGCCCCCCCAGGGGGACACATTAAATCCGTGCGCGCGCTGGAGACCCTGCTTCCTGCCTCGCCCAGGACACTTCCTGTCCGGCGCCCTTCGACCCAGAAGCACCCGAGGGAGCCCTGAAGTCACGCCAACCCCTCGGGAACCCAAGATGCCCATTTCCTGTGTCACCCAACGCAAACTTCCTGTGCAGCACCCTTTGACCTGGAAGTGCCTGACCAACTCACGCCAACCCCAACTTCCTGCCTCTCCCCCCATCACTGTCTGTGAGGTGCCCTTTGACCCGGAAGCAGGCTCAAGCCAAACCCTTCCACCAGGGACCCACTTCCTGGGTGGCCACTACAACTTCCAGGTCAAAGGGCACAGCACAGGAAGTGCTTGCCTCACTCCGCCACCCCTTGGGACCCAACTTCTGGTAGCATCCTGCTGAGTGCCCTTTGACCTGGCTGGGGCCTCCCAGCACATGCACTCACGCCAACCCTGTTCTCCCCAGGGGCGGGACTTCCTGTCTGGCACCCTCTGACCCCTCCCTCAATAGCGAGGGCCAATGGGCCAGACAAAACCACACACTAAGGGACCCAGCTGATGTCACTTCCTGTTGAGTGCCCTTTGACCTGGAAGCACTAGGCAGAGACAGACATTTCTCCCCACCCCCTTTCACCCAGTGGGGGCGCAACTTCCTGTTTCCTTTCTCCCGAAAGCGTCCTATAGGGCAGCACCTGGCAGATCCTTCAACACCACCTTGGTGACCTCCAGCAACCCTAGCCCCTGTGGGGCGGGACTTCCTGTCTGTGCCCTTTAACCCCCAGCAGCCATGCCAGGGTGCCCACTTCCTGTCACAGAGGAACCTGGCCAACACCCTGGGCCCTGGAGCTGCTTGTCCAGGGGGCGGTGTCCGCTTCCTGCTCTCCGGGCTCGCTTTAAGGGGCGTGCTCTTCCTGTCCCATTCCCCACTTCCTGTCCCATCCCTGGAGAGCCCAGCCTGTGCCAATGCCCAAGATGGCCACCCACGGCCTTTGACCTCTGTGGGGTAGCACCTCCAGGTATATTAAGGCCCCTACTTCCTGTCCCATCCATGAGGAGCCGAGCAAATGCCAGCCCCACTTCCTGTCCCATGCATGAGGAGCCGAGCAAATGCCAGCTCCACTTCCTGTCCCATCCATGAGGAGCCGGGCCAATGCCAGCCCCACTTCCTGTCCCATCCATGAGGAGCCGGGCCAATGCCAGCCCCACTTCCTGTCCCATCCATGAGGAGCCGGGCCAATGCCAGCCCCACTTCCTGTCCCATGCATGAGAAGCCGAGCCAATGCCAGCCCCACTTCCTGTCCCATGCATGAGGAGCCGAGCCAATGCCAGCTCCACTTCCTGTCCCATGCATGAGGAGCCGAGCCAATGCGAGCTCCACTTCCTGTCCCAAACACCACTTCCTGTCCATCCATGAGGAGCCGGGCCAATGCCAGCCCCACTTCCTGTCCATCCATGAGGAGCCGGGCCAATGGCAGCCCCACTTCCAGTCCCATGCATGAGGGGCCGAGCCAATGCCAGACCCACTTCCTGTCCCATCTATGAGGAGCCAAGCCAATGCCAGCTCCACTCCTGTCCCATCCATGAGGAGCCGGGCCAGTGCCAGCCCCACTTCCTGTCCCATGCATGAGAAGCCGAGCCAATGCCAGCCCCACTTCCTGTCCCATGCATGAGGAGCCGAGCCAATGCCAGCTCCACTTCCTGTCCCATGCATGAGGAGCCGAGCCAATGCCAGCTCCACTTCCTGTCCCAAACACCACTTCCTGTCCCATCCATGAGGAGCCGGGCCAATGCCAGCCCCACTTCCTGTCCCATCCATGAGGAGCCGGGCCAATGCCAGCCCCACTTCCTGTCCCATGCATGAGGGGGCCGAGCCAATGCCAGACCACTTCCTGTCCCATCCATGAGGAGCGGGCCAATGCCAGCTCCACTTCCTGTCCCATCCATGAGGAGCCGGGCCAGTGCCAGCCCCACTTCCTGTCCCATGCATGAGGGGCCGAGCCAATGCCAGACCCACTTCCTGTCCCATCCATGAGGAGCCGGGCCAATGCCAGCCCCACTTCCTGTCCCATCCATGAGGAGCCGGGCCAATGCCAGCCCCACTTCCTGTCCCATGCATGAGGGGCCGAGCCAATGCCAGACCCACTTCCTGTCCCATCCATGAGGAGCCGGGCCAATGCCAGCTCCACTTCCTGTCCCATCCATGAGGAGCTGGGCCAGTGCCAGCCCCACTTCCTGTCCCGTGCCGGCTCTGACCTGGGGCAGCTGGCGGTCGGAGCCCTTGAGGCGGGACAGGCACTTCTGGAAGAAGAGGGTGGATCTGGCTCTTCTCGGCGCTCGTGGTCAGGTCGAGGGTGGTGAGCGCGGACGCGTTGTCGTCGCAGCGGGCGCGGGAGAAGGTGAAGGCCACCACGGGCAGCTGGTCCCGCTTCCGCAGCGCGTCCATCAGCGAGAGCCACACGCCCTTCTCCTGGGGGGGGGGGGCGGGGGGGGTCACGCTGGGGCCCTGAGCTCCCCTGCGTCTCCCCCTGCCCCCCCATATTCCCCCTGAATTGCCCCCCAACAGCAGCACCCCCCACGCCTGCCCCAGTCCCCAGGACACCCCCGTACCCACCTCCCATCACACCCCACTGTCGCCCCGGAGCCTGTCACATCACAGTGACAGCCTCCTCCCCCCCCCCCCCGCTGCCGTGACTCCCGGTGCTGACCTGGCCGGCCCGGGTGCCGTGTGCGTGGGCTGCTTGGCCCCGAAGGTCTGGGCGTGTTTGCTGGAGCGCTCCTTCTTCGCCTCCACGGCCGCGTAGTACCTGGGGGGACAGTGGGTGAGGGTAGGATTACCATACGTCCGGATTTTCCCGGACATGTCCGGCTTTTTGGGCCTCAAATCCCCGTCCGGGAGGAAATCCCAAAAAGCCGGACATGTTCGGGAAAATAGGGAGGGAGGGGCCGGCGGTGCTCGGCCGGGGGCCGGGGCCCCAGGGCCCAAGCCGAACCGGGCAGGAGACGCCGGGGCCAGAGCCTCTTGGGCTGGGCCGGCTGGCCGCCGGAGGGAGCTGCTTCGCCAGGAGAGCCGGACTGGGCCACGCCGCGCCCCGCCCCGCCCCAGACCCAGCTTACCTGCTGCCTCCCTGTTTCAGGCTTCCCGCGAACATTTGATTCGCGGGAAGCAGGGAAGGGGGAGGAGCAGGGGGCGGACTGTTCAGGGGAGGGGGCAGAGTTGGGGCGGGGCTGGGGGCAGGGAAGGGGCGGAGTTGGGGCGCGTCCGGGGCCCCGTGGAGTGTCCTCCTTTTTTTAAATTAAAATATGGTAACCCTAGGTGAGAGGAGACGCCCGGCCCGGCGCTGGGGGTTCGTAGGGAGCCCGGAGGGGGGGGAGGGAGGGAGACACCCGGCCCGGCGCTGGGGGTGCATGGGGCAGTGGGTGAGGGAGACGCCTGGCCCGGCGCTGGGGGTGCAGGGGGTGAGGGAGACGCCCAGCCCGGCGCTGGGGGAGGTAGGGGGCAGTGGGTGAGGGAGGACGCCTGGCCCGGCGCTGGGGGTGCAGGGGGTGAGGAGACGGCCAGCCCGGCGCTGGGGGAGGTAGGGGGCAGTGGGTGAGGGAGACGCCCGGCCCGGCGCTGGGGGTGCAGGGGGTGAGGGAGACGCCCGGCCCTGGGGGAGGGAGGGGAGACCCCCGGCCCGGCGCTGGGGGGGCGTGGGGGGCTCACCCCTTGGTGAGGAAGGTGCCGCGGGCGTCGAGGAGCAGGAAGAGTTCGTGCTGGGTTTTGTGGCTGTTGCCCGTGTAGAGATGGTGCTCGAGGGCACCGGGCGCCGCAGGGTGCTGATCACGTAGATCCGCTTCCGCTTGATCCGCCTGTGGGGCGGCGGGGGGTGTCAGCACCCTCCTGCCCCCAGCCTCCCAACCCCAATACACCCCCCTTCCCCACAACCCCCATATCCCCACCCCCCAGATCCTCCCAGCCCCCGCACCATACAACCCTCCCTTCCCCACAGCCCCTTCCCTGCCTACCCCCCAGATCCTCCCCAGCCCCCCCACCATACAACCCTCCCTTCCCCACAGCCCCTTCCCTGCCTACCCCCCCAGATCCTCCCCAACCCCCCCACAATACAACCCCCCCTTCCCCACAGCCCCTTCCCTGCCTACCCCCCCCAGATCCTCCCCAACCCCCCCACAATACAACCCTCCCTTCCCCACAGCCCCTTCCCTGCCTACCCCCCCCAGATCCTCCCCAACCCCCCCACAATACAACCCTCCCTTCCCCACAGCCCCTTCCCTGCCTACCCCCCCCAGATCCTCCCCAACCCCCCCAGCCCGCACCCTCTTGTCCCCACCACTCTCACCCCGGGTCCCGCCTCACCCGATCCAGTCGGCGAACTCCAGTGTGTTGGGGACGGTGGCGCTCAGCAGGATGATGTTCACGTGCTCCGGCAGCATGATCAGCACCTCCTCCCACACCACGCCGCGCTGGGGGGGAATGGGGGGAGGGGTCAGTGTACAGCCTGCCCCCCCTCTCACACCACACTGGGGGGGGTCTGCTGGAGCCAGAAGCCCCCCCCAGAGACCCCACCCAAGCCCCATGATTGCCCCCATACTCCCCTCCCCGGCCTGACCGCCACCTGCTGCTGGCAGAGCTGCAGGGTCTCCATGTGGGGATGAGAGGATGGTGTAGGGAGGAGGGGTTTAGCTGCATTAGGAACTGGGGAAACTTTTGGGAAAGGGGGAGCCTGTACAGGAAGGATGGACTCCACCGAAACCAGACTGGAACCAGATTGCTGGCACTTAACATTAAAAGGTCATAGAGCAGTTTTTAAACTATGGGCTGGGGGAAAATGCGAGAGGTGCGGAGGAGCACGTGGTTCGGACCGAGCCATCCCTTAGGGGAGGATCTGTTCATATAGATTCTCTATGTCCTAGTGAGGAGGAGAGGATGGAAGATGAGAAAATACAGGTGGGATCTGATGAGAAACAGTCAAATGAAGAGAGTCCCATTCAATTACATCACATAATGGCAGACAGCTAAAAAGTGACAAGTTTTTAAAGTGCTTATATACCAATGCTAGAAGTCTAACTACCAAGCTGGGTGAACTAGAGTGCCTCGTATTAAATGAGGAGATTGATATAACGAGCATCACAGAAACCTGGTGGAATGAGGATAATCAATGGGACACAGTAATTCCAGGGTACAAAATCTATCGGAAGGACAGAACAGGTCACGCTGTTGGAGTGGCACTAGATGTGAAAGAAAGCGTAGAATCAAATCCAGTAAAAAATCTTAAATGACCCAAACTGTCCCACAGAATCTCTCTGGATTGTAATTCCATGCCTGATAATACAAATATAGCGGTAGGGATCTATTACCGACCACCTGACCAGCGTGGTGATAGTGACTGTGAAATGCGCAGGTAGATTAGAGAGACTATAAAAATAAAAAACTCAATAATAATGGGGGATTTCGACTCTCCCCATATTGACGGGATCCATGTCACCTCAGGACGGGATGCAGACAGAGATAAAGTTTCTTGACATCTTAAATGACTGCTTCTTGGAGCAGTGAGTCCTGGAACCCACCCTAGAAGAGGCAAGTCTTGAGTTAGTCCTAAGTGGAGCACAGGATCTGGTCCGAGAGGTGAATATAGCTGGAGCTCTTGGTAATAGTGACCGTAATAGAATTCAATTTAACATCCCTGCGGCGGGGAAAACACCCCAGCGGCTCACCACGGCAGCATTTCATTTCCGAAAGCGGAACTGCGCAAAACTGAGGCGGTTGGTTGAACAGACAGCGCCCAAACTGCAATCCCTGCACGGAAACTTTTGAAAGACACGAGATGTGACGCAGTGGGTTTATTCATCTCATTATGTTGCATGCGAGTCTTCCTGTCCTATGTGAATACTGTGTGCCTCAGTTTCCCTGTGTACTGCACCAATACTGGGTGGGAATTGGGGGTGTGAGTTTTGCCGAGGCCCTGGGGCAGGTGGGGCTGCCCAGCTGTCTGTACCTGTGTAACCCGAGAGCCAGGAGGGGTGTGTGACCAGGTGACACCTTTTGCCCAGAAGCAAGACAGAGAAGGAGCAGGAGCAAAGGGGGGTGTCGGAGGTGGGGTGGCTGGAAGCTGTCTGTCTGCGTGGGGGCGACTGGAAGAGGGGGAGTCCAGGGCGTCTGGGCCAGGACTCCCCAAGACGGACTTGGCTGAAAGTCACTGATTTCTGTGCTAACAAGCTCTGCCCTACGCTGTGATCCTGTCGACTAATAGTACCGGGAAAACTGGTTGGAAAATTTGCAAAAAATATGCAAAATTTGCAGATGACACAAAATTACTCAAGATAGTTCAGTCCCAGGCAGACTGCGAAGAGCTACAAAAGGGTCTCTCAAAACTGGGTGACTGCGCAACAAACTGGCAGATGAAATTCAATCTTGATAAGTCAAAGTAATGCACATTGGAAAACACAATCCCAGCTATACATATAACGATGGGGTCTGAATTAGCTGTTACCACTCAAGAGAGATTTGGAGTCACTGTGGAGAGTTCTCTGAAAACATCCACTCAATGTGCAGTGGTGTCAAAAAAGCAAACAATGTTGGGAATCATTAAGAAAGGGATAGATAATGGGACAGAAATATCCTATTGCCTCTATATAAATCCATGGTACGCCCACACCTTGAATACTGCGTGCAGATGTGGTCGTCCCATCTCAAAAAAGATTGGAATTGGAAAAGGTTCAGAAACAAAAATGACTAGGGGGATGGAACAGCTGCCGTATGAGGAGAGATTAATAAGACTGGGACTTCTCAGCTTGGAAAAGAGACAACTAAGGGGGGATATGATAGAGGTCTATAAAATCATGACTGGTGTGGAGAAAGTAGATAAGGAAGTGTTATTTACTCCTTCTTATAACACAAGAACTAGGAATCACCCAATGAAATTAATGGGCAGCAGGTTTAAAACAAACAAAAGGAAGTATTTCTTCACACAACGCACAGTTAACCTGTGGAACTCCTTGACAGAGGATGTTGTGAAGGCCAAGACTAGAACAGGGGTCAAAAAAGAACTGGATAAGTTCATGGAGGATAGGTCCATCAATGGCTGTTATCCAGGCTGGGCGGGGATGGTGTCCCTAGCCTCTGTTTGCCAGAAGCTGGGAATGGGTGACGGGATGGGTCACTTGATGATTTCCTGTTCTGTTCATTCCCTCTGGGGCCCCTGGCACTGGCCGCTGTTGGCAGACGGGACACTGGGCTAGAGGGACTGTCGGGCTGACCCAGTCTGGCCATTGTAATGTTGCCCATGATGCCTCCCCCCCCCCCGACTCACCTCTGCATCGTTGATGTAATGAACCTCGTCAAAGATCACCCACTCCAGATCCCGGATCACGTCTGAGCCGTTATACAGCATGGACCTGAGCCAAACGGACAGACAGCTAGACCCACGGCCCCCTGGCCAGCCCCACAGCCCCTGCCCCTCACTCCCACCCCACGGCCCCCTGCCCAGCTTTGCGGCTGCCCCTCACTCCCAACCTGCAGCCCCGGAGCTCCTCACCGCAGGATCTCGGTGGTCATGATGAGGCAGGAAGCATCGGGGTGCAGCTGGACATCCCCCGTCAGCAGCCCCACGTCCCCAAAGGTGTTCTTGAAATCTCGGAACTTCTGGTTGGACAGAGCCTTGATGGGGGAGGTGTAGATGGTCCTGGGGGGAGACGGGGCCGAAAGGGGTAAAGACGGGGCAGCCGGCTGGCACCGGGGGGAGGGAAATGGGGTACGGGGCCTGTCCCCTGGGGGAGCACTGGCTGGATCCGGCTCGGCGGTGGGGGAGGGGGGGGGCTCTCACCTGGTCATGTGCTTCTGGGCCAGGGCGATGGCGTATTCGGCCACCACCGTCTTCCCCGCCGAGGTGTGCGCGGCCACGAAGACCGAGTCGTGCTTCTCCAGGTGCAGGATGGCCTGTTTCTGGAACACGTCCGGCTCGAACGGCCACTGGGAGCGCGGGGAAACTGAGTCAGCCGGGACAGCGCGCCCTGCTGGGCCTCCTCTGCAGGACAGACCCAGCACCGACAGGCCAGGGACAGCGCCCGCCCCCCTCCCCAGGACCCCCTAGCTCAGCACCGACAGGCCAGGGACAGCGCCCCCTCCCCCCCCCAGGACCCCCTAGCTCAGCACCGACAGGCCCAGGGACAGCGCCCCCTCCCCCTCCCCAGGACCCCCTAGCTCAGCACTGACAGCCGGGGACAGCGCCCCACCCCCACATCACCCAGCACTGACAGCCGGGGAGACCCCCCCCCCCCCCAGGGTCACAGCCCCCCAGCGCCGCCCAGGGCGGCGGTCTCACCCGGAAGGCCGGGTCGGGGATGCGTTTGTAGAAGTCATCCACAGGCGAGGAAATGTCGACGGGAATTGCCCATTGCTCCTTGGGGGGCTGGGGGGGCACGGCCTGGACGGGCGGCGGGGGCCCGGGGGTCACCTCCTGGGGGGGCAGAGGGGCTGGTTAGAGGGCTCAGCATCCAGGGCAATCCCTGCCCCCTCCCTCCCAGCCCCCCACACCAACCCCCACTTCTCCCCTTCTCACCACCCCCTAGTGCCCCCCAGAGCATCCCCTCCCTCGATAGCCCCCCACCCCAAACACCAACCCCCGATTCCCTCCCCCCACCCCCAGCCACCCCAAAAACTCCGTCCCCCCAGATCCCCTTGGTCCAACACCCCCAGAAACGCACCCCCCACACCTTCAACACCAGCTCCTCTAGGCTGTCTGCCCTCTGCACGGCAGGGGTGGGGGCTGGGGGCGTCTCTCCCTCCTTCCCCCCTGGCCCCTTGGCCTTCGTCTTCCTCTTCTCCTCTTCCTCCTCGTCACTGGAGCCGCCCAGCTCGAAGGAGTCCAGCGCCCCCAGCAGGCCGGACAGGGGCAGCAGCCCCGGGGAAGCCTGGAGCGCCGCCGCTGGGGGGACAAATACAGGGGTGAAGAGCTGGGGGGGTTTCGAGGGGACCAACCCACCGTGGGGGACACACACATGGGGTCCTTGGGCTGGGCTCCCCAGATCAGGGGGGATCTCAGAGCGGACCCCCCAAAATGAGCACCCGCCCAGTTACAGCCCAGCAGCCAAAGTTTTGGGCCCTAAGCCCCCCCAACCCCGGGCCCCCACCCATCTTCGCCCCAAGACGCCAGCATCTGCCCGGCTGCCGTGCTGGGCTCACGCGCTCCCCCTCGGCCAGGAGCCGGGAGGAAAGGACAAGAGCCAGCCTGGGCGGGGGGCAGCCCAGCCGGTCCCCCCCCACCCGCTCCCTCTCCCCAGGGCTCCCCAGTCGGAGGGTCGGTACCTTGCGGCTTGAACTCCACCCCCTTCTTCCAGCCCGGCGGCACCGTCAGCAAGTCTGGGCAGCGGGGAAGGAAAAGGAGGCAGAATTTCACCAGGGACTGGCTGGCTGGCTGAGGGGGGCAGGGAATGGGGCATGGGGCCTGTCCCCTCTAGGGGGCGCCAGCTCCCACTCGGCCCCAGGACAGGGACTGGCTGGCTCAGGGGGGCGGGGAATGAGGCAGGGGCCTGTCCCCTCTAGGGGGTGCCGGCTCCCACCCGGCCCCAGGGCAGGGACTGACTGGCTCAGGGGGTGGGGAATGGGGCAGGGGCCTGTCCCCTCTAGGGGGCACCGGTTTCCATCCGGCCCCAGGGCAGGGACTGGCTGGCTCGGGGGGTGGGGAATGGGGCAGGGACCTGTCCCCTCTAGGGGGCGCCGGCTCCCACCCGGCCCCAGGGCAGGGACTGGCTGGCTCAGGGGGATGGGGAATGGGGCGGGGGCCTGTCCCCTCTAGGGGGCGCCAGCTCCCACTCGGCCCCAGGACAGGGATTGGCTGGCTCAGGGGGGCGGGGAATGAGGCAGGGGCCTGTCCCCTCTAGGGGGCACCGGTTTCCATCCGGCCCCAGGGCAGGGACTGGCTGGCTCAGGGGGGCGGGGAATGAGGCAGGGGCCTGTCCCCTCTAGGGGGTGCCGGCTCCCACCCGGCCCCAGGGCAGGGACTGGCTGGCTCGGGGGGTGGGGAATGGGGCAGGGGCCTGTCCCCTCTAGGGGGCACCGGTTTCCATCCGGCCCCAGCGCAGGGACTGGCTGGCTCAGGGGGGTTGGGAATGGGGTACGGGGACTGGCTGGCAGGAGGGGGTGGGGGGATACAGGACGCCGGGGTCCCATGTACCTCTCTCGAAGTCGATGTCCTCCTCCAGGTGATCTTTGGCACTGATCTGCTCCATGCTGGGCTCGTCCATCCCGCCTAGGGAGCCAGAGAGAGGCTCAGTCCCAGAAGCCCCCGCAGCTGGTGGGGGAGCTCGGGGGGGGGGTCACATACCTGGCCAGAAGGGGTAGTTGGTGCTGCTGCCCCGCAGGGCCTGGGCAGGGGGCCCCGGCGCCCGCTGGAAGGACAGCGAGTTCTTGGCCGACAGCCCCATGTTGTCCAACGGCGCCTGGGGCGGAGAGCGGGAGGGGGTCAGAGCGGGCCGTGCCCATGGGGGGCCGCGCGGCTCCCAGACCCTGGCGGAGGGGCACCCCGGTGTCCAGGACAAGGCTCACTCTGAGGGGTCACCCCAGATCCCACCCCACTGAGAGCTAGGGGATAGGACCCCGGTGTCCGGGTGGGCACCATCACCCCAATCCCGGGCAGCACAGGGACGGGACCCCGGCGTCCGGGACACACCTCTTGGGTGCTACATAGTTCCCAACCCTCGGGGAGGGAAGGGACGGGACCCTGGCGTCCGGGACTGCACCCCTCGGGAAGGGAAGGGATGGGACCCCGGCGTCCGGGCCGGCACACTCACCTCTCTGAAGGCCAGGATCTGCCCCGTGGTGGGGTCCCGCTCCGTCTGCAGCGTGGAGTGCACAGGGGTGGGGTCAGTCTCCAACAGCGACCAGACGTCCTTCTCCCGTGGCCAGACCCTGGGGGCAGCAGAGGGGCGGAGTCAGCGCCAGTCCCCGCCCCCTCCAACACGCCCCCCCCCACATCGGAGGGATGGGCCCCGGCTGGGGACAGGTGTCCCGGTGACCCCACCTGCCCGGGCCACTCACCTGGGGGCCCTGTCGAAGCGGTGGAGGGGCAGCCATTCGGGGCTGGCCAGGAAGCGCCGCTCTAGCTCCGAGGCCAGGTCCATGGCATAGGGGGGCAGGCCGTGGGGCAGCTGGAAGCAGAGAGAAGGGAGATTTCACACGCCGGCCGGGCAGAGCACGGGATGGGGGGCAGCAGGGGGCGCTGGCCCCATGCGGCGTTGGGGGGCTCACCGTGGAGAGGGGGAACGTGTCCCCGTCGGGCCCCTCCGGGCAGGTGATGAGTTCGAAGCGTCCAGCGCAGCCCACTTGCAGCATGGAGAGGGGCAGCTCCATGGGCCCCCGAGGGGGCAGCTCTGGGGGGGCGACACATGGGGGGGTCAGACTCCACAATCGGCCTCTGGATACCCACACCCCGCTGCCCTCCACACCCTGCCCCCCAAGTACCCCCCTCCCCCGGACACCCCACCCCCCGGTTCCCCCCTCCCCCACCCACTGCTCCCCCCATCCCCTGCCGCAGCCACAGCCCCCCAGCGCCCCCTCCCCCTTCCAGCACAGCCCCCCCAGCACCACCACCAGCCCAGCTCCCCCTCCTCCGGCATCCCCACCCCCTCCCGCTCCCCCACCCCTCGCATCCCCTCCCTGCTCCCCCCACCCCCTGCATCCCCTCCCCCTCCCCGCTCCCCCTACCCCTACCCCCCGCATCCCCTCCCCCTCCCCCGCTCCCCCCACCCCCCGCATCCCCTCCCCCTCCCGCTCCCCCCACCCCCCGCATCCCCTCCCTGCTCCCCCCACCCCCTGCATCCCCTCCCCCTCCCCGCTCCCCCTCCCCCCACATCCCCTCCCCCTCCCCGCTCCCCCCACCCCCTGCATCCCCTCCCCCTCCCGCTCCCCCCACCCCCTGCATCCCCGCTCCCCCCAGCCCCCGCATTCCCTCCCCCTCCCTGCTCCCCCCACCCCCCGCATCCCCCCCATCCCCTCACTCATTCTCTCCATGTCCCCTGCGGGCCGCCCCCTGCCCCGGAAGCGCTCCCCCCTCCGCCAGCTCATCTCCCTGCGGGGCGGAAGCCGGGCGGCCGGCGGGCAACACTGCGGGGCGGAAGTGACTCGGCCAAGCCGGAAAGAGGCGGGACGGCGCGGGGACGTGTCTCCCCGTATGCAAATGAGACGCCCCGGCCCGCCCCCTCCGTGAACGCTCCGCCCTCGCGCCGGCGCACTGCGCCAATGAGCGCGCGCCTCTCCGCCACTAGGCCGCAGAGCGGGGGGCGGGGCAGCGCGGAGCAGCCACCGACGGGCAGCGGCGAGGGTCAGTGCGGGGCCCCCAACCTCCAGCCCCCCCCAGCTGTAGGAGCCCCGGGGGGTGGGCGTCTGCCCCGGTGCATCATGGGAGTGTTTGGTGGGGGTGATGGGGCGCTGGGGTTGGCACCTGCCTCGGTGCATCATGGGAGCGGTAGCGGGGTGTCCTGGTGCATCATGGGAGCGGTTGGCTGGGGTACCTGGGTGCAGTGGGGTTAGCGTCTGCCCCGGTGCATCATGGGAGTGGTTGACGGGGGCACCCGGGTGCGGTGGGATTGGTGTCTGCCCCGGTGCATCATGGGAGCGATAGCAGGGGTGATGGGGCGCGGGGGAGTTGGCGTCGGCCCCAGTGCATCATGGGAGCGGTAGCGGGGGTGATGGGGCGCGGGGGGAGTTGGCGTCGGCCCCAGTGCATCATGGGAGCGATAGCGGGGTGATGGGGCGCGGGGGGAGTTGGCGTCGGCCCCAGTGCATCATGGGAGCGGTTGGCGGGGGCACCCGGGTGCGGTGGGATTGGTGCCTGCCCCGGTGCATCATGGGAGCGATAGCAGAGGTGATGGGGCGTGGGGGAGTTGGCGTCGGCCCCAGTGCATCATGGGAGCGGTAGCAGGGGTGATGGGGCGCGGGGGGAGTTGGCGTCGGCCCCAGTGCATCATGGGAGCGATAGCAGGGGTGATGGGGCGCGGGGGGAGTTGGCGTCAGCCCCAGTGCATCATGGGAGCGGTTGGCGGGAGCACCTGGGTGCGGTGGGATTGGTGTCTGCCCCAGTGCATCATGGGAGCGATAGCAGGGGTGATGGGGCGCGGGGGAGTTGGCGTCGGCCCCAGTGCATCATGGGAGCGGTAGCGGGGCTGTCCTGGTGCATGCTGGGAAGGCTGGCGGGGTTGGCCGCTGTTGCTGACTGGCAGAGTTGCAGGGCAGCGCGGGATTGGCTGGTGCACCCCGGGGGCATTATGGGATGGCGGTATCTCGGCTGAGATTGGCTGGGGGCCAGGTGTAATGAAGGCCGGCAGTGCCCATGGCGAGTGTCAGTTGACCTAGGCCCGGGGCATTGTGGGTAGAGCAGGTGCATTGTGGGATTGGCAGGGTCCCTTGCACCCCAGGCGCCCTGGGGCATTCTGGACTCTCGCCAGCCAGGCTGCCTTGTGGGAGAAGGTGGGGGCTGCCCCACTGCATTGTGGGTGCTGGTGAAAGGCTTCCCCCGGGGGATTGTGGGTACTTTCCGGGGGGCGGGGGGAGGAGCTGAGCAGCCCCCTGAAGTCACGGCTCTGTCTTCCCTCGGGCAGGACCCACAGTGCCTGCGACCGGACCCGAGGCAGCGCCGGGGGCTCGCCCCGGAACAGCCCCCCCACGAGTCTCCCTGCCCTGCTCCCGGTTCTGCCCCCCGCCATGCTCGTCCTGCCCCCCGCCCTCACCGAGGAGGAGGAGGCCCTGCAGAAGAAGTTCGCTAAGCTGAAGAAGAAGGTCAGAGCCCGTAACCCCCCCTCGGCAGGCGGGATACTGGGCTAGATGGGCCCAGGGGGCGGGGCTGGGGTGGGGAGGGAGGCGGATGCGGGGCGGAGGGGAGGGGAATGCGGGCCGGGGGGAAGGGGGGGGAATGCGGGGCGGGGGGAAGGGGGGAGGGGAATGCGAGGCGGGGGGAAGGCGGGAGGGGAATGCGGGGCCGGGGAAGGGGGGAGGGGAATGCGAGGCGGGGGGCGAAGGGGGAACTGCCCCACGACTGACTCTTTTCCGTTTCGACCCCCAGAAAAAGGCTCTTCTGGCTCTAAAGAAGCAACAGAGTTCGACCAGCCAAGCCAGCCAGGGAGGCATTAAACGCTGTGAGCCCGGACGCCTGGGTTCTCCCCAGCTCTAGGAGGGGGTGGGGGCTTTGGTTCAGAGTGGGGTTGCGGGCTGGCAGCTGGGAGCCAGGACTCCTGGGTTCTCTCCCGGCTCTGGGAGGGGAGTTGGGGCTGGTGGTTACAGCGCGGAGCACAGACGCCTGGGTTCTCTCCCTAGCAGTGGGAAGTGAGTGGGGGCTGGTGGTTACAGCGGGAGGCTGGTGTCACGGACTCACAGGTCGGGCCCACTCTTGGCCCTGTGCGGTCCGTGGGGGGGTGCCCCTTTCAGTGAGACAGCCCTTCTCGGGGGTCAGGCCCATCCACCTCCTGAGCCTGAGCACGTCTGTCTCTGTCGTGGGCCCCCTCAGGGAGTCCACTCGCTCTAGACCCCCCGGGGCCTCCACCCCCCGAAGGAGTTGATGCCCCCCCCCGTTCTCTAGCCTGGAGCGACTCTCAGCCAGTGTAACACAGGAGGGTTATTGAGAGTTGAACGCAGCACAGGAAACTCTCAGGGCCTCAGGCCTGGCCTCCCTCAGCCCAGCACATCCCAGTCTCTCTGCATCCAGGTGGGCTCTGCCTGCTCCCCCTCTCCAGCCCTGAGCCCCCCTGCTCCCAGCTGGGCCTCTGAGATCCCCGGCCCCAGGCCCCGCCTCTGTCCATTGTCTTCTCTCCAGGGAAACAGGGTCGTAAACCGGGGCCTCCTCTCCCCTCTTCTGTCCTCTGGCTGGAACCGGCTGGTTAGGTCACTGGGTCCTCACTCTGCAGCCCATTGTCCTCCCACTGGCCAGAACCGGCTGCGACTCCTGAGCTGGGTCTCCGGATCGGGGTCTCAGGTCACAGGTCGCTGGGGTATCCATCCTCCAGGCCATTGGCTGGGGTCCCAAGTTCCCTCTCCGGTCCTGTGTACCCACAAACTCCCTCTCCCCTCCCCTCGTTAAACCAGTAACCCCCAGGGAAACTGAGTCACACCCCCTCCGCATGCAAACCATTGGAACCCCACCGAAAACAAGGAAAACCCCCCACTTTGTGACAGCTGGGAGCCTGGATGCCTGGGTTCTCTTCCAGCTCTGGGAGGGGAGTGGGGCTGGTGGGTTAGAGCAGGGGGGCTGGGAGCCAGGACTCCTGGGTTCTCTCCCCAGCTCTGGGAGGGGAGTGGGGATTGGTGGTTGCAGCGGGGAGCCCGGACGCCTGGGTTCTAGCCCTGCCCCTCCCCCCAGCCATCTCGGACCAGCCGGTGGTGGACACGGCCACGGCCACGGAGCAGGCCAAGATGCTGGTGAAGACGGGAGCCATCAGCGCCATCAAGGCGGAGAACAAGAACTGCGGGTTCAAGCGCTCGCGGACGCTGGAGGGGAAGCTGAAGGTGAGCGGGGGAGGGGGAGGGGGTGCCATGGGGCTGAGACCCCCCCCCCGGACCCCTCTTCACTCTGTGTCTCCCCCTAGGACCCTGAGAAGGGACCAGCCCCCACCTTCCAGCCCTTCCAGCGCAGCCTGTCAGCCGACGACGAATGCCAGGAGGTACCTGGACGCCTGGGTTCTCTGGGAGGGCAGTGGGGGCTGGTGGGTTAGAGCAGGAGGGGCTGGGAGTCAGGACTCCTGGGTTCTCTCCCTGGCTCTGGGAGGGGAGTGGGGGATGGTGGGTTAGAGCAGGAGGGGCTGGGAGCCAGGACTCCTGGGTTCTCTCCCTGGCTCTGGGAGGGCAGTGGGGGCTGGTGGGTTAGAGCAGGAGGGGCTGGGAGCCAGGACTCCTGGGTTCTCTCCCTGGCTCTGGGAGGGCAGTGGGGGCTGGTGGGTTAGAGCAGGAGGGGCTGGGAGCCAGGACTCCTGGGTTCTCTCCCTGGCTCTGGGAGGGGAGTGGGGTGTGGTGGGTTAGAGCAGGGGGGGCTGGGAGTCAGGACTCCTGGGTTCTCTCCCCAGCTCTGGGAGGGGAGTGGGGGCTGGGGGGTTAGAGCAGGGGGGGCTGGGAGCCAGGACTCCTGGGTTCTCTCCTGGCTCTGGGAGGGCAGTGGGGGCTGGTGGGTTAGAGCAGGAGGGGCTGGGAGCCAGGACTCCTGGGTTCTCTCCCTGGCTCTGGGAGGGGAGTGGGGTGTGGTGGGTTAGAGCAGGAGGGGCTGGGAGTCAGGACTCCTGGGTTCTCTCCCTGGCTCTGGGAGGGGAGTGGGGTGTGGTGGGTTAGAGCAGGGGGGGCTGGGAGTCAGGACTCCTGGGTTCTCTCCCCAGCTCTGGGAGGGGCGTTGTGAACAGTTGGGGCAGGGGGTGAAGGGGAGGATTTGGCATGCTGAGCTGCGGCCTGGACACCGGGGTTCCCAGCCCGTGAGGTGGGCTGCGCTCAGAGGGGATGACGATCTCTTCTGTTTGCTCCAGTCCCGGCGCCCCCAGCGGAAATCCCTCTATGAGAGGTGAGTGAACATGAGACCCTCCCGTAACCGCCCCTCGCACCCCTCTGTAACTGCCCCAAACACCCCTCCCGTAACTGCCCTGCACGCTCCTCCTGTAACCGCCCCAGGCCGCCTCTGTAACTACCCTAAACTCCCCTCCCGTAACCGCCCCTCGCAGCCATGCGCCCCCCCGTAACTGCCCCAAACTCCCCTCCCGTAACCGCCCCTCGCACCCCTCTGTAACTGCCCTAAACTCCCTGTCACGGAGTGTGGGGGGACACAGGGCCCTGCACCCCCGGCGTCCTGCGATTCACCATGACTCTCAGCCAGCCAGTAAAGCAGAAGGTTTATTTAGACGACAGGAATACAGTCCAAGACAGGTCTTGCAGGCACAGACAACAGGACCCCCCCCCCCCCAATTAGGTGCATCTTGGGGTCCCAGGGCACCACAGCCCCCTTGGGAGGTCAAAGCCCCGTCTGCCTCCCAGCCATTCCACCAGCCAGCTCCTGAAACTCTGCCTTCAGTGACCCCTCCCACAGCCTTTGTTCAGTTTCCCGGGCAAAGGTGTCACCTGGCCTCTAACCCCTTCCTGGGTTCTCATGTTACATGCTCAGGTATTCTCCTTCGGTCAGTCTCCCATCCCCCAATGCCGACTATCCCAGCCACACTCCCCTGTCAGCATTCACAGACCACAGTAAGAACAGTCCCAGTTCGTCACATCTCTCCCCCCTTCGAGACCGAACTGAGCGGGGTCACTTCAGCCAGTGACTTGGGGAAGTTCGAACCTACCCCCGTTCCTGTGGATGCCCCAGCATCCCTCCCATTCCTTGGTGAGAATTACACCAGGCCCCTCCAGTTTCACGCCCCCCCTTAGGTCGGGGTGCTCGATGGCACTCGTAGTTCGCCTGTGGGAAGGTTTATGCGGCCCGTGCCTTTTCCCCACCCCAATACCCCTGGGGTTCCAACTGGGCTGAGGTCTTCTCCCAGCGCTCCAGTCTGGAGGTCGGTGATTCGGGCTCTCTTGGTTCAGAGCCCCCCTTTTTACCCTGGCTGCCCTCTGGAAAGGCTCCTCTATGCTGGGCAAGGGTCCTAAAGCCGTTTTCTGCAGGAAGCGCCGTCCACGGGGTGCAGTAGATCCCACCACTGCCACCAGTTGTCACGGAGTGTGGGGGGGACACAAGGCCCCGCACCCCCGGCTTCCTGCGATTCACCATGACTCTCAGCCAGCCAGTAAAGCAGAAGGTTTATTTAGACGACAGGAACACAGTCCAAGACAGGTCTTGCAGGCACAGACAACAGGACCCCCCCAATTAGGTGCATCTTGGGGTCCCGGGGCCCCACAGCCCCCTTGGGAGGTCAGAGCCCCGTCTGCCTCCCAGCCATTCCACCAGCCAGCTCCTGAAACTCTCTCCCCTTTGTTCAGTTTCCCGGGCAAAGGTGTCACCTGGCCTCCAACCCCTTCCTGGGTTCTCATGTTACATGCTCAGGTATCTTCCCTCAAGGCCAGTCTCCCATCCCCCAATGCAGACCATCCTAGCCAACCTCCCCTGCCACCTTCCCAGCCAACACTCCCCACTCAGCATTCAAAGACCACAGTAAGAACAATCCCAGTTCGTCACACCCCCCTCCCGTAACTGTCCCTCGCACCTCTCTGTAACTGCCCTAAACTCCCCTCCCGTAACCGCCCCGGGCCCCCGAGTGCCCCTCCCGTAACCGCCCCGGGCCCCCATGCGCCCCCCGTAACTGCCCCAAACTCCCCTCCCGTAACCGCCCCGGGGTCCTGAGCACTTCCCCGTAACCGCCCCTCGCGTGACCGCCCCATGCGCCCCCCCGCCGTATTGGCCTGGCCGGGGCAGCTCCCCAGCGACTCTGCCGTAACCCCAGCGTGCGATCCCGCCCCGCCGCAGCTTCGTGAGCTCCAGCGAGCGCCTGCAGGACCCCGAGAAGGAGCCGGAGGACGAGCGGGACCCGGAGAAGGAGCCGGAGCGCGGCGAGGGGCTGCGCACCTTCGAATGGGACTACGACCGGGAGCGCAGCCGGGAGCGGAGCCGGGAGAGGGACCGTGACCGTGAACGGGACGGCAGCTTCCGCCGTACGCCACCGCGGGGGCTGGGCACCAGGGTTCTCTCCCCGGCTCTGGGAGGGGAGTGGGGGCTGGTGGGTTAGAGCAGGGGTGGGGCTGGGAGCCAGGACTCCTGGGTTCTCTCCCCAGCTCTGGGAGGGGAGTGGGGGCTGGTGGGTTAGAGCAGGGGTGGGGCTGGGAGCCTGGACTCCTGGGTTCTCTCCCCAGCTCTGGGAGGGGAGTGGGGGCTGGTGGGTTAGAGCAGGGGTGGGGCTGGGAGCCTGGACTCCTGGGTTCTCTCCCCAGCTCTGGGAGGGGAGTGGGGTCTGGTGGTTGGAGCGGGGGGGGCTGGGAGCCCGGACTCCTGGGTTCTGTTCTCCCCGGCGGCTCTGACCCCGTCTTCCGCAGGGTCGGACTCGTTCCCGGACCGGCGCGCCCCGCGCAAGGGGAACACAGTTTACGTGTACGGCACCGACATGACCCAGAGCCTGCTGCGCGGAGCCTTCTCCCCCTTCGGCACCATCATCGACCTCTCCATGGACAACCCTCGCAAGTGAGGCCGGGGCCAGGGGTGGGGCTAAAGCAGAGGGGCCTGTGTTGGGAGGTGGGCGTGGCTAGATCAGGCGGGTGGGACTGGGAGGAATTAGGGGAGGGGCTAGGATGTGGCTAAGTCACAGAGGGGCTAAAGGAGGGATGGGCGGGGCTGGAAATAATGGGGAGGGGTTAAAGGGGGCGGGGCCAGTGACTCTCCTTTCACATCTTGCCCCCCCAGCTGCGCCTTCGTCACATATGAGAAGATGGAGTCAGCGGATCAGGCCATCGCTGAGGTACGGCCCCCCGACCTGGAAACGCAGCTGGCTCTGGGGCGGGGCTGGGGGCTAGTTATCCAGGGACCCCTCGCCCAGCGCTGGGGTGCGGCTGGCTCTGGGGCGGGGCGGCGGTTACCCGGGGACCCCTCGCCCGGTGCTGGGGTGTGGCTGGCTCTGGGGTGGGGCGGGGGGCTGGTTACCCGGGGACCCGTTGCCCGGTGCTGTGGGTTCGGCCGGGGCACAGAGGGGCTGGGGTCAGAGCCGTGTCCCCTTCTCCCCACAGCTCAACGGGGCCGTGGTAGAGGACGTGCAGCTGAAAGTCAGCATCGCCCGCAAACAGCCCATGCTGGACGCGGCCACCGGGAAATCCGTCTGGGGATCGCTGGGTAAGGGGCAGGCTGCCCGGACGCCTGGGTTCTTCTCTCCTTGCTCGGGGTGGGGGAGGAGGGTGTGTTAGGTTAGAGCAGGGGGGGCTGGGAGCCAGGACTCCTGGGTTCTCTCCGCGGCTCTGGGAGAGGAGTGGGGCCTAGTGGTTAGAGCAGGGGGGGCTGGGAGCCAGGACTCCTGGGTTCTATCCCAGCTCTGGGAGGGGAGCGGGGTCCAGTGGTTAGAGCAGGGGGGCTGGGAGCCAGGACTCCTGGGTTCTCTCCTGGCTCTGGGAGGGGAGTGGGGGCTAGTGGGGGGGGAGCTAGGATGCCTGGGTTCTATCCCGGCGGGGGCACGGGGGGGGCCTGTCTCTCCAGCCGACACTAATCCCCCCCTCATCCCTTCCCCAGCCGTGAAGAACAGCGCGAAGGGCTCCCACCGGGACAGGCGCTCGCAGGTGGTCTACAACGAGGACCTGTTCTGAGCCCGCGGGGGGGGGGGAGGGGTTTCGTTAGCACCTTAATAAACCCACTGAAACTGCACCCACCTGAGTCTGCCTGTCCCCCGCCCAGCTCCCTGCTGCCCCCCACCCTGCCCCCTGCCCCGCCCCCTAGCGCTGCCCCCTAGCTCTCCCTGCCTGGCTCCCTGGTGCCCCCGCCCCGCTACCTGCAGTACAGCCCCTAGCGCCGCCCTGGGGAGCCCTGACTGCCCGGGGAGAGCCCCCTGCTGCCCCCCAGCCCAGTCTAGCCCTCCAGTCATGAGATGAGTTCTCTGTTTTCACAAGCCTCACAGCCGCACCATGCAGCCGCGCTGGGAAGCGAACCTTTATTTACAGGGCGGTGGGGGGGACTCCTGTGCGGGGGGGCCTGGGGGCAGGTTGGGGTCCCCCCGGCCCCCCTCAGATGAAGCCCAGCCCCTCCTCGGCCAGCTTCTCCCGCAGCCAGGGCAGCACGGTGAAGAGGTTGAGGTGGAAGTCGCGGGCGTGGGCCGGGGCCTTGCGCTTGGGCGGCTTGCAGACGTCGAACACGCCCCAGCTGATCACGCCCACCTGGGGGAGAAAGGGGGGTCAAGGGCCAGCTCCCCCCACTGGCAGAAGGCAAGGACGGAGAAGGGGGGGCCTGTCCCCTCTAGGGGGCGCCGGCTCCCATCCGGCCCCAGGGCAGCACTCACCTGGATGTAGCGTTTGCCCTTGGGGACGATGAGGGGGCCCCCGGAGTCGCCTGGGGGAGGAAGAAGAAGGTTAGGGGGAGCTGGGGGGGGGCAGTTCCAGTGGGGAGCAGGGAGGTCGTGGGGGAAGCTGGGGGATCCCTGCTGCTGGCTGGGGGGTAACAGTTGAGCCTGGGGGGATCCTGCCCGGGGGGCGGCTGGGGGAGATTCAGGGGCCAAGGGCTGCGGGAACCTGAGGGGGCTGTGAGGATCTGGGGGCCCCAGGGGGATCCCGGCGGGGGGGCTGGGGGAGATTTGGGGGCCTGGGGGGGCTGCGGGAACCCGGGGGGGCAGTGCTCACCCTTGCAGGTGTTGGGGTCCACGACGGGGTCGATCCCCCCGGTGCAGAGGAATCGGGGCGTCACCACCTGCCTCACGTCCGTCACGTTAACGTAAATCGGGGCCTTCTTCGCGTCGGCCTCGCAGGCTGATTTCTGGGGGCAGAGGGAGGCTCAGCACCACGCCCCCCCCGACCCCCACCCAGGGGCTCCCGCTGCCCCCAGACCCCCCCCCTCAGGGTCGCCCCCAGCAGAGCCACCCCCTCAGGCACGGCACAGCCCAGGGAACCCCACTGAGCCGGCCCCACGGCTCCCCCGGCCTGCCTGGCTCAGGGGGGCAGGGAATGTCCCCTCTAGGGGGCACCGGCTCCCACCCACTCCGGACGCCAGGGTCCCTCACCTTGACCCCGTTCTTGATGTTCACGTGTTTCCGCTCCAGCTTCTTCTTCTCCTCGTGCACGAAGAGGGCCGGGACCTCGCCCACCGTCAGCAGCAGCCGCTCTGGGGAGCCAGAGACTCAGGGCTGTGGGGCGGGAGTGAGGGGCACCGGCGGAGCGGGGGGCTGTGGGGCGGGAGTGAGGGGCACCAGTAGAGCTGGTGGGGGCAGGGGGCTGTGGGTAGGGAGTGAGGGGCACTTGGGGGGCAGGGGGGGCTGCGGGCCAGGAGTGGGGCGCGCTGGGGGGGCAGGGGGTCGTGGGGCGGGAGCGGGGGGCACTGGCGGAGCTGGGGGGTAGGGGGGCCGTGGGTGGGGCGCACCGGCGGAGCTAGGGGGCAGGGGGCCGTGGGTTGGGAGTGGGGGGGCACTAGCAGGGGGGCTGTGGGTCGGGAGCGGGAGGCACCGGCAGAGCTGGGGAGCAGGGGGGCTGCGGGTCAGGAGCGGGAGGCACAGGCAAAGCTGGGGGGCAGGGGGCCGCGGGTCGGGAGTGAGGGGCACCAGTGGAGCTGGGGGGGGGCCGTGGGTCGGGAGTAGGGGGCAGGGGCTCTTACTGTGGTCGTTGCAGGTGGTCTCCGGGTGGGGCTTGCGCAGGGCGCGGGTGGTCCCCTCAGTGCAGGGCAGGCAGATGGGCCTGTGGGGGACAGCAGAGGGTCAGTGGGGGGCTGGGGGGCTGGCGGGGGAGGGACCCCGGGACCCCCACTCACCGGGCATTGAAGGAGAACTTGATCTTGTCCTTGAGTTTCAGCAGAGCCACGTCGTAGTCGTAGAACTCGGGGATCCCGGCGCCCCGAAGCTTCCCGATGTTGTACTGGGGGTGACTCCAGAGGTTCTCCACCCTGCTCGCCGAGCTCGACTTCCCTGGGGAGAACCCAGGCATCCGGCTCCAGCCCCTGCTTGCACCACCACCCTCCCCTCCCAGAGCCGCCAGAGGACCCAGGAGTCCTGGCTCCCAGCCCCCCCTGCTCTAACCCCCCAGCCCCCACTCCCCTCCCAGAGCTGGGGAGAGAACCCAGGAGTCCGGGCACCCAGCCCCCCCTGCTCTAACCCACCAGCCCCCACTCCCCTCCCAGAGCCGGGGAGAGAACCCCGGCGTCCGGCTCACCCACGTCCACGGTGATCCAGTGGGCCTGGTCGTCGATGTCGAAGCAGTGGGCGGCCGTGAGCACGAAGTACTCGGAGATCAGGGCCCCCTTGCAGGACTCCAGCCCTTTCCCGGGGCGCTGCGGAGAGGGGGGGCGTGTGGGGAGACTGGCCTGGGGCAGGAGGGGCTGAGGCCGGGGTCCCGTGCGTGGGGGGCGCTGGGGGGGTGTGTGGGGAGACCGGCCCGGGGCAGGAAAGGCCGAGGGTGGGGTCCCATGCTTGGGGGGCGCTGGGGGGGGTGGACCCAGCGCCTGTCTCCAGCAGACGTGTAGCAGGTGCCGCGTGGCTCCGAGACCCCAGCATGAGAGGGGGGCTCTCCCCGGCCCCCCATAAACCCCCAGCTTCCCTCCCCTGTGCCCTTCCCAGCCCTCCCCCGTCGCCTCCAGCTCCTTCTTCCCCACACCCCCGTGCCCCGCCTCCCCTCCCAGCTCTCCTGCGCCCCACACCCAGCTCCCCCATGTGTCCCCACCCACCTGCGCCCTCTCCCAGCCAACCCCCTGCACCCCACACCCCGAGCCCCCTCCCCTCCCAGCCCCCTGTGGCCTGCACGCCCTGCGTTCTGTACCCCCTCCCACCTCCAGCCCCCTGCACCCCACCCCCAGCTCCCCCTGCACCCCACATCCCCTCCAGCCCCCGTGCACCCTACAGCCCCAGCCCCCCTGTGCCCCACCCCCAGCTCCCCCGTGTGCCCACCTCTGCTCCCAGCCCCCCTGTGCCCCAGCCCCACTCACGGCAATTTTGATGCTAACGTGCCAGGGGTTTCTCTGGTGGTCGTCGGCCTCCTCGTGTGCCCAGCCCAGGCCGCACATGCTCAGCGTCTCGCTCTCATCTGGGGGGAGACGGGGTCAGGACGCCTGGGTTCTCTCCCAGCTCAGGGAGGGGAGTGGGGGCTGGTGGTTAGAGCGGGGGAAGAGAGCCCGATGCCTGTGGGGGTGGGGAGCCGGGGTTCCCGGGGAGGTGGGGTTTGGGGAGCCGGACACCAGGGTTCCCAGGGAGGGGGGAGCCGGGCGCCGGAGTTCCCGTCGGGGTGGGGAGCCGGACGCTGTGGTTCCTGGCAGGGCCGGCTCTGGCTTTTTTGCCGCCCCAGGCGAAAAAGCCTCCAGCCGCCCCCCCGCTGCCCCCCAGCGCGGCAGGGGAGGGCGCGGGGGGGGGGAGGGCGGCTGGAGCCCCGGGGGGAGGGCGGCTAGCCCCGGCCGGGGCTCCGCTCTCCCTGGCGGCCAAAGCGCCGGGGGGAGGGCGGTGAGCCCCAGCCGGGGCTCCGCTCTCCCCGGCAGCCGGGGGGAGGGCGCCGGGGGGAGGGCAGCCGGAGCCCTGGGAGGAGGGCAGAGTGCCCGGCCGGGGCTCCGCTCTCCCTGGCGGCCGGAGCCGGAGCGCCGCGCCGCCCCCCTCCAGGTGCCGCCCCAAGCACAAGCTTGGTGGGCTGGTGCCTGGAGCCGGCCCTGGTTCCTGGGGAGGTGGGGGTGGGGAGCTGGACGCCAGGGTTCCTGGGGTGGGGAGCCGGGGTTCCCAGAGAGGTGGGGGATGGGGAGCCGGACGCCAGGCTTCCCGGGGTGGTGGGGGTGGGGAGCCGGACACCAGGGTTCCCAGGGAGGTGGGGAGCCGGACGCCGGGCTTCCTGGGGCAGTGGGGGCAGGGAGCCGGACGCCGGGGTTCCCAGGGAAGGGGGAACCGGACGCCAGGGTTCCCGGGGTACCGATCATCTCGTGGAAGGCTTTCTGCAGGTCCTTGATGTCCTGCATGTGGAAAACGTGTTTCTCGCCGCTCTTCTTGGAGGCGAGCTCCGCGATGTTCTCCGAGTTCACCATGGCCCCGATCCCGAACACGTAGATATCTGGGGGGGGGGGGGGACATGAGCCAGGCCGGGGGACCCCCCCCGTGCAGCCGCCTGCCAACCCCACGGCCCTCCCCCCCACACCTCCCCGACCCCATGCCCCCAACCCCCACGGCCCTCTCCCCCACAGCCCCCCATGGATCCCCCTGCCAACCCCACGGCCCCCCCACCCCAGAGACCCCCCCATGGACCCCCCGCCCATCCCATGGACCCCCATCCCAGAGACCCCCATGGACCCCCTTGCCAACTCCACGGCCAACCCCCACACACCTCCCCCATGGCCCCCCACGATCTGCCCCAGTCCCCAGGCCCCGGCCCCCCTCACCCAGGTAATCCTCGCGGGGGTTGCGGACGTCCCGGCCGATGCTCAGCAGCTCCCGGATCTGCCCCACCACCGGCACCGGGGAGCCCCCCATGTTGGTGTTCCCTGGGGGGAGGGGAGAGTGAGGGGGGCTGGGGATGCAGACGGGGGAGGGGACTCAGAGGATGGGGGTTGGGCACTGTGGGTGGCTGAGGTGCTGCCTGGAGTGAAGGAGTTCGGGGGGGATGTGGGAGGGGTTGGGATTTCAGTGGGGCTGGGAAGGGCACAGGGGGCTATAGAGGTGTTCAGCGGTACAGGGGCTCTGGGAGGTTCAGGGGGCCAGAGGGGTTTGGGGGTACAGGGAGTTTGGGGGTCTCACAGTCAGTCATGAGGACCAGCACATTGCGGGTGGAGTTGGGGTTCAGGGGTACTGGGGGTGTGAGGGTTTGGGGGTACAGGGGGATTCAGGGGGTCTCACCGTCCGTCATGAGGACCAGCACGTGGCAGGTGGAGTTGGGGCTTGGGGGTACAGGGGGATTCGGGGGGGTTCATAGATTCTAGGACTGGAAGGGACCTCGAGAGGTCATCGAGTCCAGTCCCCTGCCCGCATGGCAGGACCAAATACTGTCTAGACCATCCCTGATAGACATTTATCTAACCTATTCTTAAATATCTCCAGAGATGGAGATTCCACAACCTCCCTAGGCAATTTATTCCAGTGTTTAACCACCCTGACAGGAACTTTTTCCTAATGTCCAACCTAGACCTCCCTTGCTGCAGTTTAAACCCATTGCTTCTTGTTCTATCCTTAGAGGCTAAGGTGAACAAGTTTTCTCCCTCCTCCTTATGACACCCTTTTAGATACCTGAAAACTGCTATCATGTCCCCTCTCAGTCTTCTCTTTTCCAAACTAAACAAACCCAATTCTTTCAGCCTTCCTTCATAGGTCATGTTCTCAAGACCTTTAATCATTCTTGTTGCTCTTCTCTGGACCCTCTCCAATTTCTCCACATCTTTCTTGAAATGCGGTGCCCAGAACTGGACACAATACTCCAGCTGAGGCCTAACCAGAGCAGAGTAGAGCGGAAGAATGACTTCTCGTGTCTTGCTCACAACACACCTGTTAATACATCCCAGAATCACGTTTGCTTTTTTTGCAACAGCATCACACTGTTGACTCATATTTAGCTTGTGGTCCACTATAACCCCTAGATCCCTTTCTGCCGTACTCCTTCCTAGACAGTCTCTTCCCATTCTGTATGTGTGCAACTGATTGTTCCTTCCTAAGTGGAGCACTTTGCATTTGTCTTTGTTAAACTTCATCCTGTTTACCTTAGACCATTTCTCCAATTTGTCCAGATCATTTTGAATTATGACCCTGTCCTCCAAAGCAGTTGCAATCCCTCCCAGTTTGGTATCATCCGCAAACTTAATAAGCGTACTTTCTATGCCAATATCTAAGTCGTTAATGAAGATATTGAACAGAGCCGGTCCCAAAACAGACCCCTGCGGAACCCCACTTGTTATGCCTTTCCAGCAGGATTGGGAACCATTAATAACAACTCTCTGAGTACGGTTATCCAGCCAGTTATGCACCCACCTTATAGTAGCCCCATCTAAATTGTATTTGCCTAGTTTATCGATAAGAATATCATGCGAGACCCTATCAAATGCCTTACTAAAGTCTAGGTATACCACATCCACAGCTTCTCCCTTATCCACAAGACTCGTTATCCTATCGAAGAAAGCTATCAGATTGGTTTGACATGATTTGTTCTTTACAAATCCATGCTGGCTGTTCCCTATCACCTTACCACCTTCCAAGTGTTTGCAGATGATTTCCTTAATTACTTGCTCCATTATCTTCCCTGGCACAGAAGTTAAACTAACTGGTCTGTAGTTTCCTGGGTTGTTTTTATTTCCCTTTTTATAGATGGGCACTATATTTGCCCTTTTCCAGTCTTCTGGAATCTCTCCCGTCTCCCATGATTTTCCAAAGATAATAGCTAGAGGCTCAGATACCTCCTCTATTAGCTCCCTGAGTATTCTAGGATGCATTTCATCAGGCCCTGGTGACTTGCAGGCATCTAACTTTTCTAAGTGATTTTTAACTTGTTCTTTTTTTATTTTATCTGCTAAACCTACCCCCTTCCCATTAGCATTCACTATGTTAGGCATTCCTTCAGACTTCTCGGTGAAGACCGAAACAAAGAAGTCATTAAGTAGGGTTACCATCCGTCCGGGTTTCCCCGGACATGTCCGGCTTTTTCAGTGTTAAATGGCCGTCCGGGGGGGATTTCTAATTAAGGAGAAATGTCCGGGATTTCCCCCTTCCCCTTGTGCGGCGCGTCTGATTGGACGCCTGGGCTGATTGACAGCTGCTCGCAGCCACTAGGGCCTCTAGCAGCCAGAGTCCCTCCCCCTCCCCCGCTCCCTCCTCCCCCACGGAGCAGGGGGGCTGTGTTTAATTCCACGTGGAGCTCTCGCAGTTCTCCCTCTGCCGGGTGAGCGGGGGGGGGGGAGCAGGGCAGGCGGCGGGGTGTGTGTGTGTAGAGGCTGCAGGGGGGGGTGCAGAGGCTGCAGGGCGAGTGGGCAGCAGGGGGCACAGAGGCTGCAGGGGGGGGTGCAGAGGCTGCAGGGCGAGTGGGCAGCAGGGGGCACAGAGGCTGCGGGGGGGGGTGCAGAGGCTGCAGGGCGTGTGGGCAGCAGGGGGCACAGAGGCTGCGGGGGGGGTGCAGAGGCTGCAGGGCGAGTGGGCAGCAGGGGGCACAGAGGCTGCAGGGGGGGTGCAGAGGCTGCAGGGCGAGTGGGCAGCAGGGGGCACAGAGGCTGCAGGGGGTGTGTGCAGAGGCTGCAGGGCGAGTGGGCAGCAGGGGGCACAGAGGCTGCAGGGGGGGTGCAGAGGCTGCAGGGCGAGTGGGCAGCAGGGGGCACAGAGGCTGCAGGGGGGGTGCAGAGGCTGCAGGGCGAGTGGGCAGCAGGGGGCACAGAGGCTGCAGGGGCAGGGGGGGTGCAGAGGCTGCAGGGCGAGTGGGCAGCAGGGGGCACAGAGGCTGCAGGGGGGGGTGCAGAGGCTGCAGGGCGAGTGGGCAGCAGGGGGCACAGAGGCTGCAGGGGCAGGGGGGGTGCAGAGGCTGCAGGGCGAGTGGGCAGCAGGGGGCACAGAGGCTGCAGGGGCGGTGGGGTGCAGAGGCTGCAGGGTGAGGAGGAGCAGGGCAGGCAAGGGCATAGGGGCTGTGGGGCGAGTGGGGAGCAGGGAAGCACTTAGCAACCCCCAACCAAGATCAGAGCGGGAGGGAGGAGGGGGAATGCAGGGTGCTCAGAGGAGGGGGCAGAGTTGGGGCAGGGACTTTGGGGAAGGGGTTGGAATGGGGGCGGAGAAGGGGTGGGGTTGGGGCGGGGCCGGGGGTGGGGCAGGGGCGGAGTTGGGGCGGGGCCGGGGGCGGGACCGGGGCCCCATGGAGTGTCCTCTTTTTTAAATGTTTGAATATGGTAACCCTACATTAAGCATCTCTGCCATTTCCAAGTTTCCTGTTACTGTTTCTCCCTCTTCACTAAGCAGTGGGCCTACCCTGTCTTTGGTCTTCCTCTTGCTTCTAATGTATTGATAAAAAGTCTTCTTGTTCCCCTTTATTCCCGTAGCCAGTTTGAGCTCATTTTGTGCCTTTGCCTTTCTAATCTTGCCCCTGCATTCCTGTGTTGTTTGCCTATATTCATCCTTTGTAATCTGTCCTAGTTTCCATTTTTTATATGACTCCTTTTTATTTTTTAGATCATGCAAGATCTCGTGGTTAAGCCAAGGTGGTCTTTTGCCACATTTTCTATCTTTCCTAACCAGCGGAATAGCTTGCTTTTGGGCCCTTAATAGTGTCCCTTTGAAAAACTGCCAACTCTCCTCAGTTGTTTTTCCCCTCAGTCTTGATTCCCATGGGACCTTACCTATCAGCTCTCTGAGCTTACCAAAATCTGCCTTCCTGAAATCCATTGTCTCTATTTTGCTGTTCTCCCTTCTACCCTTCCTTAGAATTGCAAACTCTATGATTTCATGATCACTTTCACCCAGGCTGCCTTCTACTTTCAAATTCTCAACGAGTTCCTCCCTATTTGTTAAAATCAAGTCTAGAACAGCTTCCCCCCAGTAGCTTTTTCAACCTTCTGAAATAAAAAGTTGTCTGCAATGCAGTCCAAGAATTTGTTGGATAGTCTGTGCCCCGCTGTGTTGTTTTCCCAACATATATCCGGATAGTTGAAGTCCCCCATCACCACCAAATCTTGGGCTTTGGATGATTTTGTTAGTTGCTTAAAAAAAGCCTCATCCACCTCTTCCACCTGGTTAGGTGGCCTGTAGTAGACTCCTAGCATGACATCACCCTTGTTTTTTACCCCTTTTAGCCTAACCCAGAGACTCTCAACACTTCCGTCTCCTATGTCCATCTCTACCTCAGTCCAAGTGTGTACATTTTTAATATATAAGGCAACTGTCTAGCCTTTCCCCTGTCTATCCTTCCTGAGCAAGCTGTATCCATCCACACCAACATTCCAATCATGTGTATTATCCCACCAAGTTTCAGTGATGCCAACAATGTCATAGTTGTATTTATTTATTAGCACTTCCAGTTCTTCCTGCTTATTACCCATACTTCTCGCATTTGTATATAGGCATCTAAGATACTGGTTTGATCTTGCCTCCCAGTTTTGTCCTGACCCTCCTTTCTCTCTGCCAATATAGCCCACACTCCCTCTCGTTTCCGACCCATCTCCCAGGTCTCCATGTTCCCCACTTACCTCTGGGCTTTGCTCACTTGTCCCCATCGAACCTAGTTTAAAGCCCTCCTCACTAGGGTCTCACCATCAGACATGAGGACCAGCATGGGGTGGGTGGAGTTGGGGTTTGGGGGTACAGGGGGGTTTGGAGGTACAGGGGGTCTCACCATTGGTCATGAGGACCAGCATGTGGCGGGTGGAGTTGGGGTTCAGGGGTACAGGGGGTTTGGGGGTACAGGGGATCTCTGTCGGTCATGAGGACCAGCACGTGGTGGGTGGAGTGGGGTTGGGGGGTACAGGGGGTTTGGGGGTACAGGGGGTTCGGGGGTCTCACAGTCGGCCATGAGGACCAGCACGTGGCGGGTGGAGTGGGGTTGGGGGGTACAGGGGTTGGGGTACAGGGGGTTTGGGGGTACAGGGGGGTTTGGGGGTCTCACCGTCAGTCATGAGGACCAGCATGTGGCGGGTGGAGTTGGGTTTGGGGGTACAGGGGGAGGGGGTACAGGGTTTGGGGGTACAGCAGCTTGGGAGTACAGGGGGTCTCACCGTCGGTCATGAGGACCAGCACGTGGCGGGTGGAGTTGGGTTTGGGGGTACAGGGGTACAGGGTTTGGGGGTACAGCGGTTTGGGGGTACAGGGGGTCTCACCGTCGGTCATGAGGACCAGCACGTGGCGGGTGGAGTTGGGTTTGGGGGTACAGGGGTACAGGGTTTGGGGGTACAGCGGTTTGGGGGTACAGGGGGTCTCACCGTCGGTCATGAGGACCAGCACGTGGCGGGTGGAGTTGGCGACCGGCGCCACCTTGTGGCCCTTGCGAATCTCGTCCTGCTCCTGCTGGATGATCATGTTGAGCACGGCCTGGAGCGCAGCCCGGGTGTTGGTGCCGCTGCGCAGTGCGTGGCCTGGGGGGGCACGGGGGGGTCAGGACGGCCGGGTCCCCCACCGCGACTCCCCGCAGCCCCCCACAGCCCCTGCCCCCCACGGCAGCCCCCCTGCAGAGCCCCCCGCCCCTGCAGCCCCCCACAGCCCCTGCCCCCCCTGCAGCCCACCACAGAGCCCCGCCCCCTGCAGCCCCCCCGCACCCCCCCAGCCCCCCGCTGGACTCACTGTCGTATTTCAGCTCCCCCAGCTTGGTGCTGACCCAGTCGGCGTCGCTGCTCTCGGGCTCCACGGTTTTCACCACGATTTTGGGGTCAGTGGCAAAGGTCAGGACCCCGTAGCGGGGAAAGACCCCGTAGCTGGAGATCTGGGGGGGGGGGGCGAGCATCAGCGCGGGGGGGCCGGGGGCACCCACTGGGCATGGGGCAGGTGTCTCGGCCCCCCCGGGTGAGGGTCTCAGTTATGGGGCACCCGGGAGTTGGGGGCAGGGTCCGGTTTTGGGGGGTGCACAGACTGGGGGGATACCTGGGGGTGCAGGGGCAGTTGGGGGCCCCCAAACCCCAGGACTTGTGGGGCTCCTGGGGGGGCTGGGGATTGTGAGGTCCTGAGGGGGGTGCCCAGGGAGGGTGAGGGGTACCAGGGGTTTGGGGGGGCTGGAAGGCCCCAGGGGTGCTGGCTTTGGGGATACGGGGAGGGGGGTTGGGGGCTTTGGGTGGCTGGTGAAGATTGGGGGGTGTCCGAGGAGCTGGGTTTTTGGGGGGGCGGGGGTGGGGGGTTCCCATGGGGCCAGCTGGGTGCTAGGGGATGCTGGGGGTCGCCGGGGTTTGGGGGGGTCCCCACCTTCTCGATGAGCTGGACCAGGACGTCGCGGGCGCGGGAGAAGTTCCCCTCCCCCACGCTGTCCGAGGCGTCGATCACCAGGTAAATGTTCATGGACCCGCCGGCCTCGATCCGGATCCTCCGCTTCACGTTCTCCGCTGGGGGGGGCGGGGGGGTCAGCGGGCGGCCGGACCCCCCCTTCCCTGGCAGAGCCACCCCGCTGCACCCACACTCTCTGGCAGGGCCCCTCGCTGCAACCCCCCTCCCCTAACACCCAGACAGGACCCTCCCACCCCCCCCACATGCCCCTGGCAGACCCCCCTCCCAGCAACCAGGCCTCCCAGCCACGGCCCCCCTACTGCCCCCCCACTACAAACTCCCTGTTCCTGCCCCCCCAGCCTGTGATCCCCCAACTCCAGCAGGCTGCCCTCCCCCCCCACTGCGATTCTCTGCCAGACCCCCTGCAACCCCACTGGGCCGAGCCCCCCCCATGTGATCCTCCCCCAGCGACCCCCCCCGGCTGAGCCCCCCCCCACGTGACTCACAGGTGGTCCGGTTCGGATCAGCCACCTCCACCGTCTCCGAGAGGGAGGCGATGAACGCGGAGGACACTTCCTGGGGGGTGTCGTAGGTGGACGGGTCTGGGGGGGCAGGAAGAGATAGGGGGGCTGAGAAACTGGGGATCACTCCCCCCCGTGCCGCCCCCTCCCCCGATTCCCCCCACGCCGCCCCCCAAATCCCCCCACGCCGCCCCTCCCCCGATCCCCACGCCGCCCTCCAATCCCCTCGCACCGCCCCCCCCCCATCTCATCACCTCGACACTCCGGTTCGGTCCCGCTCCAGGCGCCGGACTCCTGGCAGGTCCGTTCTTTGGACCCGAACATGACAAGCCCCCGGCCGCACCGGTACCGGACCCGGTCCTCCACCCGGTAGTGCTGCCCATCCTTCGTCGCCCCGATGGGGATGCCGGGGTCCGGGCACTGGCCCTCTGCGGGGAGAGGGTGTGTCAGCCCGTGTCGGCCCGTGCCGGGGCGTGTTGGCCTGTGCTGGGACATGTTAGCTCATGTCAGAGCATGTCAGCCCATGTCAGGGCGTGTTAGCCTGGGTTGGGGCGTGTCTGGGTGTTAGTCCATGTCAGGGCATGTGAGCCCATGTCGGGGCGTGTTAGCCTGGGTTGGGGCATGTCTGGGTGTTAGTCCATGTCAGGGCATGTGAGCCCATGTCGGGGCGTGTCTGGACATGTCAGCCTGTGTTGGAGCCATGTCAGGGTGTGTTAGCCCATGTTGGGAGCATGTCAGGGCATGTCAGCGTGTGTTGGGGCTGTGTCGGGGCATGTCATCCCATGTCAGGGCCATGTCTGGGCATGTCAGCCTCCATTGGGGTGTGCTAGCTTGTGTTAGCCCATGTTGGGGCCGTGCCGGGGTGTGTTATCCCGTGTCAGGGCGTGTCGGGCGTGTCCAGGCGTGCGGCTCCCCCTCACCTCCGTCGTCGCAGATGGCCATCCCCCCGCTCCACTTCCCGTTGGGCAGGCAGGTGCGGTTGTGGGGGCCGCGCAGCGTGTACCCCTCGAAGCACTCGAAGGTCAGCGTCTGGCTGATGTTGTAGCGCGGCTGGCGGGGGTGGAAGTGCCCGTTGTCGAACTCCAGCGGGCCCGGGCACTGGATGGCTGCGGGGACAGGGGGACGGTCTGTCCCGGGTGCCCCCCATGGCCCCCCGCTTTCCCCTGACACCCCCTGGCACCCAGACATCCCCCACAGCCCCCTGCCTTCCCCCCCAGCACCCAGACACCCCCCCAGCCCCCAGACACCCCCCCGGCCCCCCACCTCCCCCCGGCACCCAGACACCCCCCCAGCCCCTAGACACCCCCCCCAGCCCCCCACCTCCCCCCAGCCCCCAGACACCCCCCACGGCCCCCCACCTCCCACTGACCCCCCAGACACCTCACATGGCCCCCAGACCCTCCCCGGCCCCCAGACACCCCTCCAGAACCCCCAGCCTTCCCCTGGCACCCCCTCGGCTCCCAGACCCTCCCCAGCTCCCAGACACCCCGCATGGCCCCCAGCCTCCCGAACTCTCACCCCCGGCCCCCAGACACCCCCCAGCCCCGCACCTCTGCACTCGGCCTTGGCGAGGGGGCGGCCGCCGGGGGGGTTCAGGGGGCTCCAGCGGCCATTGGAGCGGCACTCCCGGACGGGCCGGGGGTACGGGAACTGCCCCTCGGGGCACTGGTACACCAGCATCTGCCCCTGGCGCTGCAGCCGGGCCGAGCCCCCCACGATCGGCGCCGCCTGGGGGTCGCAGCTCGGGGCATCGCTAGCAGCTGCACCTGGGGGGAGCCAGAACATCAGGCCGAGGCCAGGGATCCCCCCACATACCCCCCCACGGCACCGGGACCCCCCGATTACCCCCCCAATCCCGCCAGGGGGTGCCTGGCCATTTGTGCGGGACCCATAAAAACCCGCCTGCCGGGCAGGGACAATATGTGTAGGCCCCACCCCAATTATCCCCCCTTTCTGCCCGAGCCCCGGGGGGGGGGGGGAACTAGCTGGCAGGGGGGTTATGGGGGTTTCTAGCCAGGTTGGGGCCCCTGAGCTGGGAGGGGCGGGCAAGGGCTGGCTGGGTTGGGGGGCCGGGGGGGCTAACTGGGGGGCGCAGGGTGGGGGGGCCCCATGCGTGGGGCTGGCTGCGCTAAGGAGCCTGGCTGGGGGGCTGAGTTGGGGGCCAGGTTGTGGGGCTGGCCGGGGGAGTTGAGGGGCTGTGGGGCAGCGGGTTGGGGGGAGCCAGGGGGCTGGGTTAGGGGGCCGGATGGAGGGAGTTGTGGGGCTCTGGGGGGCTGGGTTGGGGGCCGAGGGGGGGAGATGGGAAGAGTTGGGGGGTTGTGGGGGGCCAGGTGGGGGGGCTGTGGGGCTGTGGGGGGGCCGGGTTGTCAGGGAGCTGGGGGGCTGGGTTAGGGGGCCAGGCGAGGGGAGTTGTGCGGCTGTGGGGGGCTGGGTTGGGGGTTCTGGAGCTGCAGGGGGAGTTGGGGGGGAGCCGGGGGGCCGGGGGGGCGGGAGGGGGGTGTTGGGGGGCTGTGGGGGGCCGGGTCGGGGACCGGGGGGACCCACCGAGGCGCGCCGCCCCCAGCGCCAGGAGCCAGGCGAGCAGCGGGGCTGCGGGTCCCATCGCGTCCGTCCGGGGCTGAGCCGAGTCGGGACTGGCCGAGCCCCGCTGCCCGCGGGCGGGGCTGGGGGCGGGGAGGGGGCAGGTGCGGGGGGAGGGGTTGAGGGGGAGCTGGGGGGCGAGGGGAGCTGGGGGGAGGGGTTGAGGGGGAGCTGGGGGGCGAGGGGAGCTGGGGGGAGGGGTTGAGGGGGAGCTGGGGGGCGAGGGGAGCTGGGGGGAGGGGTTGAGGGGGAGCTGGGGGGCAGGGTGGGGGGGTCTCTCTCTCTCGGCCGGTTCCTGCTGCCCCTTGCGAAACCTGCCCTGCCTGGCACCGCGTCCGGGAAATGACGGGGGGGGGGCGGCTCTGAGGGGAATTTACGGGGGGCTGGGAGAGGGCATGAGCCAGTGTCAGGAGGTGGGGGGCAGGAGGGGGCACAGGGGGCAGGTGGGGGCTCAGGTGGGGGTTCAGGGGACAGGTGGGGGCACATGGAGGCGGGGGGGGGGCAGGAGGGGAGACTCCCCCCCCAGCGCAACCAGCCAGGTGACTTTCGGGAAATGGGGCAGCAAACACAAGGGGCCGCCCCCCCCAATTAATTCCCCTCCCTAAACAAACTTCCGCCTTCCCGCACCGGCCGCCAGCTGCCCCCGGCCCGGGGCCAAACCGCAGACCTGGGCGGGGGGGCACCTGCTGCCTTTCCTAAGAACTGGCAGCTTCGAGTCCCAGAAAGGACGGTGTGAAGAGAACCCAGGAGTCCTGGCCACCAGCCCCCCCTGCTCTAACCCACCAGCCCCCACTCCCCTCCCAGAGCCGGGAGAGAACCCAGGAGTCCTGGCTCCCAGCCCCCCCCTGCTCTAACCACCAGCCCCCACTCCCCTCCCAGAGCTCGGGAGAGAACCCAGGAGTCCTGGCTCCCAGCCCCCCCTGCTCTAACCACCAGTCCCCACTCCCCTCCCAGAGCTCGGGAGAGAACCCAGGAGTCCTGGCCACCAGCCCCCCCTGCTCTAACCCACCAGCCCCCACTCCCCTCCCAGAGCTCGGGAGAGAACCCAGGAGTCCTGGCCACCAGCCCCCCCTGCTCTAACCACCAGTCCCCACTCCCCTCCCAGAGCTGGGGAGAGAACCCAGGAGTCCTGGCTCCCAGCCCCCCACTCCAATCCCATCCCAGACATGCAGCACATGGGGGCTGAAGTCCAAGGCCCGTATTTGTATACGTGGGTCACGGCCCCCAGCACCCTCCCCCGTCCGCTCCCTGCTCCCTGCCCCGAGCCTGGCCGGGACCCGCCCATTCACCACTGTCCTGGGCCTGCCTGGAGAGGGAGTCAGACCCCTGGAGAAAGGAATGAGAGAAGGGGGCACTGCTGTGAGGAAGCTCACAGCCATGGGGTACCTGGCCGTGGGCACTGCCGTGTGGAAGCTCACAGCCCTGGCCAGGGGCACTGCTGTGGGGAAGCTCACAGCGCTGTGGTGGCCGATTGAGGGCACTGCTGTGGGGAAGCTCACAGCCCTAGGGTGCACGACCTGGGGCACTGCTGTGGGGAAGCTCACAGCGCTGGGCTGCCTGGCAAGGGGCACTGCTGTGGGGAAGTTCACAGCCCTAGGGTGCTGTCACAGAGTGTGGGGGAGTCGGGGCCCTGCACCCCCCACTTCCTGCGATTCCCCGGGACTCTCAGCCAGCCAGTAACACAGAAGGTTTATTAGACGACAGGAACACAGTCAAAGCAGAGCTTGTAGGTACAGAGACCAGGACCCCTCAGTCAGGTCCATTTTGGGGGGTGGGGAGCCCGGACCCCGGTGCTGGGCCTCCCTCTGTTTCCCCAGCCAGCTCCAAACTGAAACTCTCCAGCCCCTCCTCTGGGCTTTGTCTCTTTCCCGGGCCAGGAGATCACCTGATCTCTTTGTTCTCCAACACCTTCAGTTGGCACCTTTGCAGAGGAGGGGCGCAGGCCATCAGTTGCCAGGAGACAGGGTGTCGGCCATTCTCTGTGCAGACACCATCACACCTTGTGACGAACTAGGACTGTTCTTACTGTGGTCTGTGAATGCTGACAGGGGAGTGTGGCTGGGATAGTCTGCATTGGGGGATGGGAGACTGACTGAAAATACCTGAGCCTGTAACATGAGAACCCAGGAGGGGGCTGGGGCGAGGTGACACCTTTGCCCGGGAAACTGAAAAAGGCTGTGGGAGGGGTCGCTGAAGGCAGAGTCTCGGGAGCGGGCTGGAGAGGTGGCTGGGGGGAGAGGGGGCTCTGACCTCCCAAGGGGGCTGGGATGCCCAAGGACCCCAAGATGGACCTAACTGAGGGGGATCCTGTTGTCTGTGCCTGCAAGACCTGTCTTGGACTGTGTTCCTGTCGTCTAAATAAACCTTCTGCTTTACTGGCTGGCTGAGAGTCATGGTGGATCGCAGGAAGCCGGGGGTGCAGGGCCCTGAGTCCCCCCATACTCCGTGACACACCTGCCCTCTAGGGCTCCGCAACAATCACACCCCCTGATCCCATCACCTAGATATTTACAAAATGCAAAGGGGAAACTGAGGCACACACACAGTGTTCAGAGAGAACATTAAGAACATCCCCACTTCGTCACAGGTGCACGGCTGGGGGCACTGCTGTGGTGAAGTTCACAGTGCTGGGTGGGTGCCAAGCTGGGGGCACTGTCATGGGGAAGTTCCCAACGCTGGGGGGGAGTGCCCGACTGGGGGCACTGCCGTGGGGAAGCTCACAGCGCTGGGAGGGAGCCAGGCTGGGGGCACTGCTGTGGGGAAGCTCGCAGCACTGGGGGGGTGCCCAGCTGGGGGCACTGTGACGAAGTGGGGATGTTCTTAATGTTTCCTCTGAATACTGTGTGGGTGCCTCAGTTTCCCCTTTGCAGTTTGTAAGTCTCTAGGTGGTGGGATCAGGGGGTGTGATTGGTGCAGAGCAAAGGGCCAGTGTGCATAGGTGACCGACACTCTGTCTCCTGGCAATGGATGGCCGGGCCCTTCCTCCCTGCAAGGGGATGCTAAAGGTGTTGGAGAACAAAGAGATCAGGTGACCTCCTGGCCCGGGAAAGGAACTCAGCAGAGAAGGAGGGGCTGGAGAGTTTCAGTTTGGAGCTGGCTGGGGACGGGGAGTGAGGGCAGATGGGGGTGTCTGGCTCGCGGGACCCCAGAATGGACCCAGCGAAGGGGTCCGGTTCTCTGGACCTACAAGCTCTGTTTTAGACCGTGTTCCTGTCATCTAATAAACCTCTGTTTTACTGGCTGGCTGAGAGTCACGTCTGACTGCGGAGTTCGGGGGCAGGGCCCCCAGGCTCCCCCAGGACCCCGCCGGGGCGGACTCGCTGTGGGAAGCGCACGGAGGGGCAGAAGCTGAATGCTCCGAGGTCAGACCCAGGAGGTGAAGCCGTGTGAGCTTCTTGCCCTGAAGACGGTCTGCTCCGAGGGAGAGGAGGCTCCCCAAAGTCCTGACTGGCTTTGTGGGGAGCAGTTCCAGAGCATCGCCCGGGGACTCCGTGACAACTGGTGGCAGCAGTGGGATGTGCTGCACCCCGTGAATGGCGCTTCTTGCAGTAAGTGACTGGGGAGCAGTAAAACGAAGGGGGGATAATGAGGACCAGGCGTGCTGAAGGCTCAGAGAGGGACGGTTCAGGGGGCGATTAACCCCTAGGAGTGTGTGACCAGCGAGAAGGACTGTTGGAGTAACGGGGTCCCCCTGAGGACTGCAGCGAGCAGTCTCAGGGGCGGAGGAGCCTGCCACTCAACCCTGGGAGAGAGAAGGACGTTTGCAGTAACAGGGTTCCCCTGGGGATTGCAGCGAGCGGTCCCAGGGGCGGAGGAGTCTGAAGCTTGACCCTGGCAAAGAGGTGGTGATCACGAGAAGGGCTGGCACACTAGGGGTTCTTCCTGGAAACCATGGGGGAGCTGAGAGCACCTGGGCCTCTGAATCCAAAGTAGGGTGACCAGACAGCAAGTGTAAAAAATCGGGACAGGGGCTGGGGGGTAATAGAAGCCTATATAAGAAAAAGCCCCCAAAATCGGGACTGTCCCTATAAAATCGGGACATCTGGTCACTCTAGTCCAAAGCAACTTGGGAACAGTGAAGTGATGGCCTATCACCATCTCCTCAAGAAGGACATTGTAATCCTGTGCAAGAAGAGAGGGTTACGCATTGGGAAGTTCACCAAGGCCCAGTGAATCGTGCAGCTGGAGGACGAGGACCGCTCTCTAAGGAGCAGATTCCTGACCCAGACGGGGCTCCAAGAGGATCTGGGGGCAGCTGGAGCAGTAGCCAGGCATCCCCAAGAGTCTGGTCCCCAACCAGACGGGGGTCTTCACGATCGGGTTCCCCATCGGGGGGTCGGAGACGGATGGGACTGGAGCTGAGTCCGAGAGAGCGAGAGGACCGTGAGAGAGAGCAAGAGCCCGAGGAAAAGCTGCAGGAGAAGCAGCGGCAGCATGGACTGGCGATGGTGGAGCGGAGAGGCATAGGGGGCTCCCCAGGGGTGAGTGGGGATAGACCCCGGGCTGCCAGTTCCGCAGGGAACCTCGACACTAAATTGCTGCCCCTGGTTAAGGAGGGGGGGATGTGGATGCCCACCACACGGCCTTCACGCAGGCGGGTGATTTGAACCAGGGGGACCCTGCGGAAAAGCCCCGGTATCTAGCCCCCTTCCTGGGTCCCAAGGCCGTAGACGCCGTCAGCCAGATGGGTGGGGTGGTGGACAGGCTCCCACTCCTGGCCCCGGCCTATATGTCTGCGTGGAGTCTCCTGGGCTCAGGCCCCTCGGACCCCCAGTGGGAGCGGAAGGTGGTGGTCAATGGGGAGACCTGCCTGGGATGGCGAGACCCTGGGACAGAGAGAACTGTTGTCGGGCCCCGGGTGGTGCAGCCGCAGAGGCTGAGGGGCTGTGAGACCTGGGGGAAGGTCCCCGGGATGAAGCCCCTCACCCTGCCTATGGCCCGGATCCCTGTGCAGACCCAGGAAGGGTCGGGCTGGCTGGCCATTGGGGTTCTCCAGGATATCGGCTGTGAGGTCCTGTTGGGGGGTGACTGTGTCTCTTTGGGACAGGCCCCGCTCCTTTAACGGCCGAGGATTTGAATTTGAATCCAGGGAACCAATTGGCTAAGAGGGAAATGGTCAGTGACAATGTAAATGACCTGGCTGGCAGGAGGGAGGGGCTGCTGGGCTCAGGATACCTGCCTACCTGTAACCAGACCCCTGGGGCTGAGTGTGTCGGAGAATTACTCCCCGCCCCCCTGCACACCGGAGAGGGGGCCCAGGCTGGCTCTGATGCTGTGACCAGAGCAGAGAGCTCGCTGCCTGCCCCCACTGGGACAGCCTGGGCAGCGCTGAGCACGGTGGGAGCTGAGACCCCAGCTGAGTGGGGGGACACCCAGGCAGGGCAGGTCGGCTGCCAACCAGGTTTGCCTGGTCCAGGCGTGCTGCTGGGAAGTGACTACACAGCAGGGAGGGAGCTACCAGGGACAGGGCTCAGAGGGGCTGTGACCCCAGGCCCAGCCAGCGAGAGGGAGCGGGTCCCACTCCCTTCCCCAGCAGCTGAATTCCAGACCGAGCTGCAGAGGGATCCCTCCTTGGAGAAGCTGAGGGAACTGGCTGGCCACAGCGCTGCAAACCCGCTTGGGGACGGCTGCAGGGACAGAGTCCTGTGGGAGAAGGGATTCCTGTACCAGGAATGGGCTCCCCAAGGGGAAGGAGAACTGGGGGGAATCGGGAGGCAGCTGGTGGTGCCCCAGGAATCCACAGGGTTCTTCCCTTTCGAGCTGCTGTATGGGATGAGAGTGAGGGGACCCCTGGACCTGAAAAGGGAGGATTGGGAGGAGAAGGGGGAAGACCCCCTGGGTGGATCTCTTCCCTGAGGTGGGAGCCAATCTCCCCATCAGGTGTTCCCCGTTCAGAGTCACTGGGAAAGCAGCCCAGAACCTGGAGAGAGAGGTCAAGGACATGCTGGCTTTAGGTGTGATCCAGCCATTCAACAGCTGCCCACGGGCCCTGCAAGGGAATAGCTGAAGGTGTTGGAGAACAAAGAGATCAGGTGACCTCCTGGCCCGGGGAAAGAGACAAAGCCCAGAGGAGGGGCTGGAGGGGGTTTCAGTTGGGGGCTGGCTGGGGACAGGGAGTGAGGGCAGATGGGGGTGTCTGGCTCGCGGGACCCCAGAATGGACCCGGCCGAGGGGTCCCGTTCGCTGGACCTACAAGCTCTGTTTTAGACCATGTTCCTGTCGTCTAATAAACCTCTGTTTTACTGGCCGAGAGTCACGTCTGACTGCGAAGTGGGGGGTGCAGAACCCTCTGGCTCCCCCAGGACCCCACCTGGGTGGACTCGCTGTGGGAAGCACACGGAGGGGCAGATGCTGAATGCTCCCAGGAGAGACCCAGGAGGTGAAGCCGTGTGAGCTTCTTGCCCGGAAGACAGTCTGCTCCGAGGGAGAGGAGACTCCCAGAGTCCTGACTGGCTTTGTGGGGAGCAGTTCCAGAGCATCGCCCGGGGACCCCGGGACAGGCACAAACCACACGGAGACCCGAGTTAGCAAACACTGTTATTGGAGGGGGGGTGCGGCCAGGGGCACTGCCATGGGGCAGCTCGCAGCGCTGGGAGGGTGCCCGGCCGGGGGCACTGCCGTGGGGAAGCTCACAGCGCTGGAGGCCGGGGCAGGAAAAAGGCGGGGGGCACAAACCACACAGAGACCAGAGTTAGCAAACATTGTTATTGTGGGGGGGCGGGGGGTCCCCGCTACGGGATAAAGGTCTCTCCGTCCCGGCCCCCCAGGTGCTTGCGCAGCCACTCCTGCACCCGGAAGAGGCTGATGTAGAAGTCGCGGGGGATGTGGCCCGGGGGGGGTCGCCCCCTTTTCACCTCCTCGTTCTCCTTCTGCTTCGAGGGGCAGGGGCTGTAGGTGCCCCAGCTCACCACGCCCACCTGGGGAGACAGACACGGGGCTGGGACCCAGGCGTCCGGGACAGCTCCCCCCCACCTGCACAGCTCCCAGCCCTGGGGACAGAGAGGATAGGACCCACGCGTTCAGGACAGCCCCCCCCGCCCCACAGAGAGAGAGGATGGGACCCAGGCATCCAGGACAGCCCCCCCTGCCCCCCAACACACACAGCTCCCAGGCCCAGGGAGAGAGAGGATGGGACCCAGGCATCCGGACAAGAAAGCTGGGGGGAGGGGCTTACCAACCTGGAAATATCTCCTCTTCTTCTCCAGGAACAACCCCCCCCCAGATTCACCTGTGGGGGAATCCAGAACTCAGACCCACAGGGGACAGATGCCGTTCCCTGCCCCCCTGAGCCAGCCAGTCCCTGCCCCCTTCCCTGCCCCCCCCCGAGCCAGCCAGTCCCTGCCCCCTTCCCTGCCCCCCTGAGCCAGCCAGTCCCTGCCCCCTTCCCTGCCCCCCCGAGCCAGCCAGTCCCCGCCCTGGGGCCGGATGGGAGCCGGCTCCCCCTAGAGGGGACAGGCCCCTGCCCCATTCCCCGCCCCCTGAGCCAGCCAGTCCCTGCCCTGGGGCCGGATGGGAGCCGGGGCCCCCTAGAGGGGACAGGCCCCTGCCCCATTCCTCGCCCCCCTGAGCCAGTCAGTCCCTGCCGTGGGGCCGGGGGAGCCGGCGCCCCCTAGAGAGGACAGGCCCTGTGTCACCTTTGCAGGTAGACTCCTCCTTCGAGCCACCGCTGGGCTCCTGCCCGGAGCAGAGGAACCGGTCGGTCACCACCTGGGACACGTCCGACACGTTGGCGTAGATCATGCCAGGCTGGATGGCGCCACCAATGCATGAAGGGCGCTGGGGGCGAGAGCCAGGGCTTAGCCGGGCACCAGGACTCCTGGGTTCCCTCCCACCGCGGGGGGGCAGGACTCCTGGGTTCTCTCCCACCTCCTGGAGGGGGGTCCCCGGACTCCTGGGTTCTCTCCCACCTTGGGGGTGGGGGCAGGACTCCTGGGTTCTCTCCCACCTCGGGGGGGGCAAGACTATTCACCCCCTAAACTCCTCCCTGCCCCCCGGGGCCGGGCGCGACTCGGGGGATCCCAGGCACCCGCGTCCGGTCAGCCCCTTCTCTTCGCCCCCTAAACCCCTCCCTGCCCCCTGCGGCCGGGCGCGACTCGGGGGATCTCCGGCACCCGTGTCCGGTCAGCCCCTTCTATTCGCCCCCTAAACCCCTCCCTGCCCCCCGGGGCCGGGCGCGACTCGGGGGATCTCCGGCCCGACGCAGGGGAAGGAATTTGTCTGAGGACGTCGGGTTTCTGCCGCCCGCTTGTGTGCGTGGGACGCGCTGCTGTTGGCTCCAGCCTCGCTCTTTGGCCCGCCTGGGAAGCGCACTCCGTTTCGTTCGGATTTGACGGTATTTTGCAGACACGCCTAAAAATCCCGTGTGGCAATGAATGGTCGGCGCCGGCCCCGGCCCCGGGTCCGCAGTTGTGTGTGCGGCCAACGCGGCGGGACTAGCACGGCTCCGGCGAGCACCGGCTCCGCTGACGTTCTGGCAGGGGCTGGCAGCGGATAATTCCACAGAAGGAACCGGGCCGCAGAGGAACGGACGCTGAACGCACAGAGCAGCCCGACCTCCCGACCCCGGCTCGGCCCAGCACAACTCCCAGAGCCCACGGCCCGGCCCGTCTCCCCAGGGAGAGGTCACAGCGCCAACAGTAACACAAGCGTGTGAGTGTGTGTGCACGTGCGTCGGGGTGTGTGCTAGGGAGACCGGGTGTGCGGGTGTGTGTTGGGGTGTGTGCATGAGTCTGGGTGTGTGCGTACATGTCGATGTGTGTGCATCGGTGTGTGTATGTGCATGCCTGGGTGTGTGCAAGGGAGACCATGTGTGGTTGGGGGGTGTTTGTGTGCGCATTGGGGTGTGCAAGGGAGACCGGGTGTGTGTGCGTCAGGGCAAGTGCGTGTCGGGGCGTGTGCGAGGGAGACTGGGGGTCTGTGTGTGTGTCGGGGTGTGTGCAAGGGAGACTGTGTGTGTGTTGGGGATGTGCGATGGGGTGTGTGCGAGGGAGACCGGGGTGTGTGTGTCGGGGTGTGTGCGAGGGAAACCAGGTGTGTGCACGTGTTGGGGTGTGTCCACGTGTGTCAGGGTTTGTGTACGTGTGTCAGGGTGTGTACATGGGAGACGGTATGTGTGTGTGTGTGCGCGCGTGTGTGTGTGTCGGGGTGTGTGTGAGGGAGACCGTGTGTGTGTGTGCATGTGGGTGTGTGCGATTGAGTCCAGGGGTGCGCGTGTCGGGGCGTGCGAGGGAGACTGGGGCTGCGCGTGCACGTGCCAGGCTGTGCAAGGGAGACCGGGGGTGCATGCGCGTGTCAGGGCGTGCGAGGGAGACCGGGGGAGCGTGCGTGTGCCAGGCCGTGCGAGGGAGACCGGGGTGCATGCGCATGTCGGGGTGTGCGAGGGAGACCGGGGGAGCGTGTGTGTGCCACGCCGTGCGAAGGAGACCGGGGTGCACGCACGTGTCAGGGTGTGCGAGGGAGACTAGGGGTGCATGCGTGTGTCGGGGCGTGCGAGGGAGACTGGGGCTGCGCGTGCACGTGCCAGGCCGTGCGAGGGAGACCGGGGGTGCATGCGCGTGTCAGGGCGTGCGAGGGAGACCGGGGGAGCGTGCGTGTGCCAGGCCGTGCGAGGGAGACCGGGGTGCGTGCGCGTGTCGGGGTGTGCGAGGGAGACCGGGGGAGCGTGCGTGTGCCAGGCCGTGCGAGGGAGACCGGGGTGCATGCACGTGTCAGGGTGTGCGAGGGAGACTAGGGGTGCATGCGTGTGTCAGGGCATGCGAGGGAGACCGGGTGCACGAGGGTGTCAGTGTGTGTCTCTAAGCCGAGCTCTCCCCAGCCTGCTCAGTCCAGCACCTGGGCAGCTCCCGCTCCAGGCACAGCTGGGCTCCCCTGCCCCCCAACTCAGCAGAGATGGGGGGCACGGGGGACACACACCCCATCAGCCCCTCCCCCCCCAGCTCTCCCCGAGCAGCTGGGACAGGGGCAGCATCTTCTCCCTGCTGCAAATGGCCCCCCAAATGGGGCAGGAGCCATGGGGGGGGCAGGTGCCCCCCATGGCGCCCGGGACAGACCCCCCCCCACTCTGAGGCACAGGGCCCCACCTACCGACTTTTTGGTCTTGATTTGCACGTTTAACCTCTGGTTGGCCAGGGAGATGAAGTGGGCGGGGACCCGCTCCAGGCCCAGCAGCTCCAGCTCTGCAGGGCAGACAGCCAGGTTAGGGCAGGACGCCTGGGTTCCCTGGACGGGCAGCGGGGGCCGGGGCCGGGACGCCTGGGTTCCCTGGACGGGCGGCGGGGGCCGGGGCCGGGACGCCTGGGTTCCCTGGACGGGCGGCGGGGGCCGGGGCCGGGACGCCTGGGTTCCCTGGACGGGCGGCGGGGGCCGGGACCGGGACGCCTGGGTTCCCTGGATGGGCGGCGGGGGCCGGGGCCGGGACGCCTGGGTTCCCTGGAATAGCAGGGGGGGTTAGTGGTTGTGGCAGGGAGGGGCTGGGGCAGGACTCCTGGGTTCATTCCTTGGAAGGAGGGGGTGGTGGTTAGAGTGAGGGTTAGTGGGTGTTAAAATCAGAGGGGGCACATTCAGCACAGAGGTTTTCACGTGGGGCCATGCCGGGAGCTGGCGGATCAGAAGTGGGTGGGAGCCACCCAGGCCCTGCCCCTCCGCGCCAGGCAAGCCGGGGCGCTGGCTGGCAGCCGTCCCTGCCCTGCCCCCCGAGCCGCCCGCCTCCGCCCACCGCTCCGAGCGGGGCCCCCACGCCCCAGGCCCCGCCCTGATGCCCCTGCCCACGGAGGCGGTGCGGCAAGACACTCCCTGGGGCGCCAGGCTCGAGGGATGCACGGGGCGATCACGGCCCCTGGGATGTCACACTTACCGTGATCCCTGCACGTTGCCCCCTGGGGCTTCTTCAGCGCTCGGTTCGCTCGCGTCGTGCAGGGCAGGCAGATGGGTCTGGGGAGGAGACAAATGGGCGCTGAGCTGGGGCTGGCGCCCCCTAGAGGGGACAGGTCCCTGCCCCATTCCCCACCCCCCTGAGCCAGCCAGTCCCTGCCCTGGGGCCGGGTGGGAGCCGACGCCCCCTAGAGGGGCCAGGCCCCTGCCCCATTCCCCGCCCCCCTGAGCCAGCCAGTCCCTGCCCTGGGGCCGGGTGGGAGCCGGCGCCCCCTAGAGGGGCGAGGCCCCTGCCCCATTCCCCGCCCCCCCGAGCCAGCCAGTCCCTGCCCTGGGGCCGGGTGGGAGCCGGCGCCCCCTAGAGGGGACAGGCCCCTGCCCCGCTCTCACCTGACCCGCCCGGAGAACTGCACGGCCTGCTGCAGTTTGATCAGCGACACGTCGTAGTCGTAGTATTCGGGGATGCCCTGGCCGGCCTTGGCCGTGACGTTGTACAATGGGTGGTCGATCCTGCGCTTGATGGAGATCTCCGGCCCTGCCCCGAGACACAGCCTCAGGCCTGGCCCAGCCCCACGGGACGGGCCCCCAGCCTGGACGCTCCCCCTCGGGACACGTGGCCGATTCGGGGGCTGCTCCGTGCGCCTGGGCCCGGTCAGCTTGGCAAAGAGACGACCGAGGGGGCTGGAGAGCGGGACCCGGGGAGTGTATTCGCCCCTTCCCGGAACGCAGGAACTCGGGGGCAAGCGAGGAAGTGACCAGGCAGCGGGCTCCAAACCCACGCAAGGCATCGCCGAGCGCCCTGACAACCTGTGGAACTCACTGCCGGAGGTTGCTGTAAGGCCAAAGCTCCGGGCGGATGGGGCTGTGGGTGGCTACTAGCCGGGATGGCCAGGGACGCAGCCCTCGGACTGCCAGAGGCTGGGACTGGCCGGTGGGACAGCTCACTCGCCATCTGCCCTGCTCTGTTCGTTCCCCTTGTCGGCCCATGGGGCCATTCTCCTGCCCGTCAGTGAGGTCCAGGCCAGCCAGGGGCTGGGCAGGGGTGCGGTGAGGGGAACACAGGGCCCAGGTCGGAGCTGAGGAAAGGTCGGACGGGGGAGAAGGGCCCGTGCTGGAGGCGACTCTGCCAACGGGCACGCGCCAGGAAAGAGGCTAGTGGTTAGAGCAGGTGGCTGGGAGCCAGGACGCCTGGGTTCTCTCCCGGCTCTGGGAGGGGAGGGGGGTCTAGTGGGTTGGAACGGGTGGGCTGGGAGCCAGGACTCACCCTTATCCACTTGCACTCTCCAGAGGGACGTGTCTGTCACCTGGTTGAAGCAGTGTGCGGCTGTCAGGACCCACGAGTCAGAAAGCAGGGACCCCCGGCACGAGGCGCCCGTCCTCCCCTACGGACAGGGAGAGGGTGTGAGGAGCAGGGAGCGGGGCGGACTGACCTGGGAATGGCGTCTGCTTTTCCTGGGGCTGTCTGCATGGGGGATGGGAGAGCAGGGGGTGACTCCCCTTGAGTGAGGATACCTGAGCAGGTAACCTGAGCCGGGGGTGGGGGGGGGCGAGGCGACACCTTGGCCCGGGAGACTGGACAAAGGGAGAGGGGGAGCCGGGGGGAGGGGGAGAGAGTGGCTGGAGGAGGTTTTAGTTTCAGTTTGGGCTGTGTCGTGGAACGCAGGGAACCCCAGGGCTGGGGTCTGAGCTCCCTGCCCCCCAGAAGGACTTGATTGAGGGGTTCTGGTTGTACCTACAAGCTCTGCTGTAGACTGCGCTCCTATTGTCCAATAAACCTTCTGTTCTACTGCCTGGCTGAGAGTCCTGGGGAATCCCAGGAAGAGGGGTGCAGGGCCCTGACTCCCCCACACTCCGTGACAAGGGGCAAATGCAGGGAGGGGCCGTGGGAGGAGCACCCCCACTCCCAGCACTACCAGGGGGCCCTGCAGTGCTCACAGCCCCCCCGGGAGGGAGGGAACGGGACTGTCACGGAGTGTGGGGGGACACAGGGCCCTGTACCCCCGGCTCCCTGCGATTCACCATGACTCTCAGCCAGCCAGTAAAGCAGAAGGTTTATTTAGACGACAGGAATACAGTCCAAGACAGGTCTTGCAGGCACAGACAACAGGACCCCCCTCAGTTGGGTCCATCTTGGGGTCCCCGGGCACCCCAGCCCCCTTGGGAGGTCAGAGCCCCGTCTGCCTCCCAGCCACATCATCAGCCAGCTCCTGAAACTCTGCCTTCAGCGACCCCTCCCACAGCCTTTGTTCAGTTTCCCGGGCAAAGGTGTCACCTGGCCTCTAACCCCTTCCTGGGTTCTCATGTTACATGCTCAGGTATTCTCCGTCGGTCAGTCTCCCATCCCCCAATGCAGACTATCCTAGCCACACTCCCCTGTCAGCATTCACAGACCACAGTAAGGACAGTCCCAGTTTGTCACAGGGACCCAGGTGTCTGGGACGGTGGTTCCACCCCCCAGGGAGGGAGCGAACGGGACAGCACCCCCCAAGAAGGCTCAGCAGACAGACCCACCTTGATGACCACGTGCCAGGGGTTCTGCTGCTGGTGCGTGGCACTCTGCGAATCATTCCCCAGCCCGCAGAGATCGTGGATGTTTTTGGTATCTGTGCCATGGGGGAGGGAAGAGGGTTAGTCCTCGGGGTCACTGCTTGCCATGCCCCTCTGTGTGTCCCCCACACCCTAGGGTGACTGTCCTGGAAGACCCCCAAGCCCACATGGCCCCATAGTCCCAGCGGAGCCCCCCCCAAACTGGTGCCCCATGGGAAGAGACCCCCCGCTGGCTCAGTTCCCCTCTGGGAGAGACGCCCCCACCCAGTTCCAGACACGGAGACGAGACGCCCCAGCCCTCCTCCTTGGCAGCTTGACTAGACAGCCTGCAAAGACGAGGCTCCCGCGCTGTGACAGGGGGACACCGCGCCCGCTGTCGGCCTCGACGTACCCAGGACATCCTCGAACGCAGCCTTGAGATTCTGGCTGGAGTCCATCTTGAAGGCGTGCCTCTCCCCTTCCTTCTTGGAAGCAATCTCATTAAGGCCATCCCAGTCCACCTCCTGCGTCCCAATCCCAAAGGCATAGATATCTAGGAGGCAAGTCAAGAAACTGCATGAAGGCACCGAGAATCTGAAGGGTTTGGAGCTGGTGTTGAGGCTGGAAGGTCACTGGAGAGCCCTGTCCCTGGTAGTGTGGAGTCTACAACCAGCAGTGTGCCCAGAACCAATAATTAGGGCATTTTGGAACCCAGCAGTGCTTAGAAATGGTGTTGAGGCACCTAGAACCTGCGCTGATGCACCTAGAACAAATAGGGCAAATAGCCCAGCAGCAAGGCACTAGGACTTATATTGTGGTGCCTAGAATTGGCACAGTGCCTAACACTTATTACTAGGGCATAAGAACGGCCATACTTGGTCAGACCAAAGGTCTATCTAGCCCAGTATCCGGTTTTCTGACAGTGCCCAATGCCAAGTGCTTCAAAGGGAATGAACAGAAAAGGTAATCATCAAGTGAGCCATCCCCTGTTGCTCATTCCCAGCTTCTGACAAATAGAGGACCTAGGACCATCTAGGACCTAATAATGCCTAGAACCAGTGTTGAGGTACCTAGAACCCAGAGTAGAAGGAATCGGCTAGTGAGGAATAGGGTGCACAGAGGAACCTGGAAATTGTAGCATATAGATGCTAAAATTGAGTTATCATTATTCATACCTATAACTGGCACCTAGAATCAAGAAAGCAGAAAACTTGGTAGCAAGTTGAGCTACTCAAAAGTGTGGAACATCCCTCCCCCTGAACAAAGAAAAATGACCTTTTGGGTCAAACATTTTCAGCAGGCAATATCTCTTTTCAGTTAAAACTGAAAAAATTGGCAAAAATTGAAAAATACCCAGAAACTTCTGAAGAACATTCTTAATAAAAGCCTTTGTTGCTTTCATCAAAACTTTTGTGTGGGAAGAAAATTCATTTCATAGCCAGGTCTGGTCTTGGGAAAACAGAACAAGTGTAGTGGTACCTAGAACCAGCGGTACAAATAACTTGGTGGTAAGCTACTGAGCTGCTTAGGATGGGTGTTGAAGCACATAGAACCAGCAGTGGTAATATCTTCATAGAGGAGTACTATTGGGATACCCAGAAGAGATTAAATAACCTGTTAGGTAGCAGGACTAACACAGAGGGTATCCAGAATGTATGTAGACACATCTAGAACCAATGTTGCAAAGAACACGCTGCTGCCATGCCAACAGGTGATATTAAATCATCTAAAACCAACAGTATAAATAACCTGTTGTGAAGGCACTGGGGTATACAGAGTTGATATAACACCAAGACAGAGTATACTGGGCTGGTTAGACTTGGGCTTAAAGTGTCTGGTACCCCTGTTGAGCAGGGCCGGCTCTAGCTTTTTTGCCGCCCTAGGCAAAAAAGCCAGCGGCCGCCCCCCCTCCCCCCCCCCATTGCGGCAGGGGCTCTCCGCTCTCCCCCCGGCAGCCAGAGCGCCGGGGGGAGGGCGCAGAGCCCCCGGCGGCAAGAGCGCCGGGAGCAGGGTGGCAAGCCCGGCTGGGGCTCTCCGCTCTCCCCCCGGCAGCCAGAGCGCCGGGGGGAGGGCGGAGAGCCCCCGGCGGCCAGAGCGCCGGGAGCAGGGCGGAGAGCCCGGCTGGGGCTCTCCGCTCTCCCCGGCGGCCAGAGAGCCCCTGGCGGCCAGAGTGCCGGGAGGAGGGCGGCAAGCCCGGCCGGGGCTCTCCGCTCTCCCCCCGGCAGCCAGAGCGCCGGGGGGAGGGCGGAGAGCCCCCGGCGGCCAGAGCGCCGGGAGCAGGGCGGCAAGCCCGGCCGGGGCTCTCCGCTCTCCCCCCGGCAGCCAGAGCGCCGGGGGGAGGGCGGAGAGCCCCCGGCGGCCAGAGCACCGGGGGAGGGCGGCGAGCCCGGTCGCGGCGCCGCTCTCGGGCCGGAGCGCCCCGCTGTGCCGCCGCCCTCCAGGCGCCGCCCCAAGCACATGCTTGGGTGCCTGGTGCCTGGAGCCGGCCCTGCTGTTGAGGCACCTAAAGCCAATAATATAAATAGAATACTGATGCGTCTAGAACTGGGAATTCCCAGATCCCTGAACTAGTTTTTAGGCACCTAGAACTCGTAACACCTGGATCCTGGCATTGCAGCGCCAAGGAAGATATTGACAACTCTAGAATGGGAAGTGCCAAGATCCTGGAACTGTGGCCACAGCCAAGTAATGAAGCACCTAGAACCGGCGTTAAGGGACCTAGAACAGGTAGATCACATCAATGAAGGACTGCAACCATCACTGGAATGGACCCAAGTGTGTTGGCAGACTCACCTAGGTAGTCTTTCCTGTCTGGCTTGATCTCTAGGACATCTTCTATCTTGGCTACTGCATCCTTGGGGGATCCTCCCATGTTGTATTTGCCTGAAACAACATCCTATGGGTTAGCAGATATGACCCATTCCCTTCCCCCAAGACAGGGGCACATTGACAAGGGGCTATGCAGTTGGGAAGCTTGACCTGCACCCACTGAGAATGGGGATCAGATAACCCTTTTCCTGGCCCCCAAAGAATGGAACAGTCACTCCTCACCATCTGTCAGCACAATGATGGCATGCCGGATTGTCTTCCACGCATCTGGCTTGCCCTGCCGGTCAAAGGACTGCTGCTGGAACAGGATCATGTTATACACCTCCAGCAGCGCCGCTCGGATGTTGGTTCCAGTCCCGTTGCCATGATCTGCAAAAGGATAAAATACCCAACATACCTAGAACTGGTGCTAAAGCACCTAGAACCCAGGATATAGTGAAGCATCTGAAACCCATGTGGGGGAGCCTAGAGCCAGTAATGACAATAGATGGAATAGATCTATCTAGAACTGAATTCCAGAGGTGATGCGTGAGGGGGCATGTGGGATCACGTTCCTTCCCCCCCCAGATTTGCTGCTTGGCTTGGACAGAGCATGCTCACATGGACTGAGTATGCTCAGTAACACTGCTGAAGTCAGCTGCCCTCGCTCTGCTCCCTCCCCATCAGCAGGCATGAGTCGTCTCTGCTGGTGTTGATGCATCTAAAGCCTTAAAGGAGGTGCGGCCATTGAGGCACCTAGAACCTATAATACCCATAATGTGTGTTGAGGCATCTAGAACCAACAATGCCTGTGACTGGGGTTGAGGTGCCTAGAACCAATAGTGTCCACAAGTGATGCTAAGTCATCAAGAACTGACAGTGCCCTGGACTAGTGTTGAGGCAACTAAAATTCTAGTGAGATTAAGGGCTGGTACTGAGGCACCTAGAACTTAACATTTCCTCCCACTCAATTTCACTCGGCATTTTCCTTAGGTTGGGGAAATTAGTACTCTTGAAGCACTAAATATATATATTTCCATCTGGGACTGTCTCTGTTTGCTCATATTGAATGCAATCAGGTCACGATCACTGGTCTCTAGGCAACCACCAACTTCCAGTCCAGTGATCAATTCCTCTTTATCTGTCATAGTAAGATCCAAAATAGAGTTAGTTCATGGTGGGTGCGATACTTTCTAAGTTAGCAAGTTACATTCTATTATTTTTAGAAACCCTAATGATGGTTTATTACTGGCTTGACGAGACCACCAGCGTCCATCTCCCAATCTGAAAGCAGGTGTTGAGGCACCTAGAACCCAAGTAATATCCAGGGTCCTGAGGCACCTAATACAGGGCGTGAGTGGTATTGACAGCCCAAGACCCCCATGCATTAGGGAGGCCCTGTGAAGAGGAAGCATGCAGGACCTTGAAAATTCATCCCCGTCTTTATCTTTCTGATAACCGCATCTGCGTCAGAAGCTTCGGGATCATGAATGGAAACGATTTTCTTGGGCTTGGTGGCGTAGGAGATCACAGCAAAGCTGGACGCTACTTCAAAGCTGGCAATCTGGAACGGGTGAGAGATAGGGAGGGAGGAAGAGGAGAACAGCGTATGAGAAAGAACAGAAAAGTGAGCTCTGGCAATGAGAGACACCTAGACCCAGTGCTGAGGGGCCCAGAGCAGGTACTGAGGCACCTAAACCCAACACTGAGACACCTAGAATTTGCAGCACGTGTGGCTGGTATTGAAGAATCTAGAACCAAGGCAGCGATACCTAGAGCTTGCAGTGTCCATAAGGTGTCATTGTAGGTAGAATCAGCATATGGGCACCTAGAGCTTGCAGCAGCGAGATTTCTAGAACTGGGGTAGAGGCACCTACAACTTGCAGCACTCATTGTTGGCACTGAAATACCTAGATCTGATGTGGGAGAAGCTACAATTTGCAGTGCCCTTGGCTACTATTGAGATACCTGGAACAGGCATGCAGGCATCTAGAACCTGTAGCATTCATGGCTGACCTGTGGTATGTAGCGCCTGCGCACAAGCCTCTAGAACTTGCAGAGTCCATGGCTGGTGTTGATGTACCTAGAACCAGCATGCATGTGCACAGAACTTGTGTCATCCATGTCTGGCAGTGAAGAACCTTTGAGCTGACATACAAGGACCTAGAACTTGCAGCATCCATAACAGACACTGAGGTGCCCAGAACCATTGTAGACACCCCTAGAAATCGCAGTGGCCATGGCTGGTGTTGAGGCGCTTAGAACCAATGCTGAGACATAGTCCCTGGCAGTGGAGCTGCCGCCCCCACCCCGGACTCACCCGGTCCACAATGTTCTCCACCCATTCCTTGAAGATCTGGAAGCTTTCTCTGTTGACGCTCTTCGAGGAGTCCACCAGCAGGTAGACATTAACGAAGCTGTCCTCGCTAAGAATGAGCCTGCGGCCCAGGAACGTTGCTGGGCAGGGGAATCGGGAGAGGTCATCCGCAACATCCTGGGGAGAGGGATCCCCCTGTGTGCCCCACCTCCCTTACACCCCTTAGTACCAACCCCTACTCCCTCAATTCCCTCCTCTCCCCACTGCCTCTTGCTACCCCCATCTCTTGGACTCCCGCCCCCACTGCATCCTCATCGCCCCGCAGAGACCACCTGTGACGAACTGGGACTGTTCTTACTGTGGTCTTTGAATGCTGACAGGGGAGTGTGGCTAGGATGGTCTGCATTGGGGGATGGGAGACTGACCAACGGAGAATACCTGAGCATGTAACATGAGAACCCAGGAAGGGGTTAGAGGCCAGGTGACACCTTTGCCCGGGAAACTGAACAAAGGCTGTGGGAGGGGTCGCTGAAGGCAGAGTTTCAGGAGCTGGCTGGTGATGTGGCTGGGAGGCAGACGGAGCTCTGACCTCGCAAGGGGGCTGGGGTGCCCGGGGACCCCAAGATGGACCTAACTGAGGGGGGTCCTGTTGTCTGCGCCTGCAAGACCTGTCTTGGACTGTGTTCCTGTCGTCTAAATAAACCTTCTGCTTTACTGGCTGGCTGAGAGTCATGGTGAATCGCAGGGAGCCGGGGGTACAGGGCCCTGAGTCCCCCACACTCCGCGACACCACCCTCTCCCCTTGGTCCCCGCCCCATCAGAATCCCCCCCAGGGCCTGCCTCCCCCCACACTCCCAGGCAGACTCACGTGGCTTTATGATGGAGGCGTTGAGGCTGGAGGAGGCCGAGGAGCTGGCCAGGCCCAAGACATTGGAGAAGGAGGCTCCGAACTCGGCCCCGACGTCCTCCACCCGGTCGTAGGAGAAAGGGGCTGCGCGGGCAGGGGGAAGCGGGGCCCCTGTTAGCCAGGCAGCGGGGAACACGGCGCCGGAGGTGGGGGGAAGACCGAGGGTCAAGGAGGGATGGGGAGGGGGACCCTGGGCAGGTGGGGGGGGGAGTTGTGGAGGTGGGTGAAGGAGCCCCAGGGGTGGGGGAATCTGGAGGGGGTGGAGGGCCAGAAGGGGGAGCCCTGGACCAGGGATGGGGGTGGGGGTGGGGGGGAATCACTCACCTCTGCAGCTGGGCTCGGCCCCCGACCACTCCCCAGCCTCGGTGCAGACGCGCTGCGCGGACCCCACCAGAGACAGCCCCGCCTGGCAGCGGTAGGAGACCCGCTCACCCAGCCGGTACCGGCTGCCGCTCTTCGTCGTCCCGGCCGGCACCCCGGGGTTGGGGCAGTGCTCAGCTGGGGGGAGAGAGAGGTGAGAACGGCCCCCGAATCCCTCAGTCTCCAACCCCCCGGGACCCACCTCCATCCCTGAGCTCCCTGGGGACATGGGGGTGCTTGGGGCATACAGGGGGTATGGGGCTCTCGGGGGCGCAGGGGGATATGGGGATACAGGGGAAATGGGGGGCTCTCAGGGGTGCAATGGGGGCTCAGGGGGCTCTCAGGGGCGCAGGGGGATATGGGAAAGAGGGGAAATGGGGGGCTCTCAGGGGTGCAATGGGGGCTCAGGAGGCTCTCAGGGGCGCAGGGGGATATGGGGCAGAGGGGAAATGGGGGGGCTCTCAGGGGATATGGGGGCGCAGGGGGATGGGGGCTCTCAGGGGGATATGGGGGCGCAGGGGGATAAGGGGGTCTCACCTCCATCATCGCAGGCGGGGGTGCCCCCGTCCCAGTGCCCGTTCCCCTGGCAGGTGCGCTGGGCCGGCCCCCGCAGCATGTACCCGTCCAGGCATTCGAAGGTCAGGATGCTGCCCACGGGGTAGGACGCCCGGCGCGGCTGGAACGAGCCGTTCTCGAACGCCAGTTGCACCGGGCAGCGGATCTCTGAAACCAGAACGGAACCAGAGTGGAGAGAACCCAGGAGTCCTGGCTCCTGGCCCCCACGCCCCACTAGACCCTACTCCCCTCTCAGAGCCGGGGATTGAACCCAGGAGTCCTGGCCCCCACCCCGCTCTAAACACTAGCCCCCACTCCCCTCCCAGAGAACCCCGGTGTCCGGGCATCCTGTACCTCGGCAGAGCGGCTGGGGGAAGACGGAGCCAGTGGGGGTGCGGAGCGTGGTCCAGCGCCCGTCGTCCTGGCAGAGGCGGCTGCCCAGTGGGTAGGGGTAGAAGCCCGGGGGGCAGGAATAGGTGAGCACGCTGCCCGGGCGGTACCCGTCCGACAGGGCGAACGTGCCATTGCGGATGGCCACGTCCTGGCCACAGGAGGGCGCTGCCTCCTCGGGGGGCTGCGCCCAGGCACCTGGGGAGACGGGGAACAAGCAGGAATGAACGCACGGCCCAAGGGAGGAGAGAGAGAGATTCGGGGGGAAAGGGAGAGAGAGAATGAGAAAAAAAGAGCAGAGATGAGAGAGAAGGAAGGGAAAAAAACGAAAGAGAGAGAGAAGGAAGGAGAGACCGAGAAAGGGGGGAAGAGAAAGGACGGAAGAAAGGACGGACGGACGGCTTGCGAGAGGGGAAGGAAAAGGGGAGAGGGATGGAGGCAGAAGCCGGGAGCGAGAGAGAGAGGGACGGGCTGCAGGATGGGGGGACAGGAAAAGGGGAACGAGAAACAGGCCCAATGAAGGAGTGCAGGGAGGACATTTCGCCCCCCCCCGCACGCAGCTCTACCCCCCCGAACTCCCTCCGCGCCCTCACTTGCCCCGTCCCTGGGGGGCTCCATGCCCCCCCCCGTACCTGGGCGGAGGGCGAGCAGCAGAAGGGCGCAGAGGGAGGGGGCCATGGTGGGTCCTGGGGGGGACCTGCGCACCTGCTCCTGGCCTGGCGGCTCTGCTATGGGGAGCCTCCCCCGTGGGGCCAGGCCCAGCCGCGGGCCCCTCCCCCCCCAGGCGATAGGGCTGGGCTCAGGCTGGCAGCGCTCCCTAGGGGGAAGGGCCGGTGCCCCCCTGGGGTGGCGGGGGGGTGGTCTGGCCTTGCGGCCCCGGGGTCAGGGGCTGTTTGTTTTGGTGACACACACGGGGCTGCACAAACAACGGCTCATTTCCCGGCTCCCCGGTTAATGGGTACAGGATTAGTGAGCCCCGAGCCAGCCCTGCGGCCCCGCCCCCGCCTGGAGAGAACCCAGGAGTCCGGGCCCCCCCCCGTCTGCTCTAACCTCCAGCCCCCACTTCCCGCCCCCGCCCGCAGAGAACCCAGGAGTCCTGCCCCCCCCCCGTCTGCTCTAACCTCCAGCCCCCACTTCCTGCCCCCGCCCGCAGAGAACCCAGGAGTCCGGGCCCCCCCCACATCTGCTCTAACCACCAGCCCCCACTTCCCGCCCCCGCCTGGAGAGAACCCAGGAGTCCTGCCCCCCCCCGTCTGCTCTAACCACCAGCCCCCACTCCCCACCCCCGCCCGCAGAGAACCCAGGAGTCCTGCCCCCCCCCGTCTGCTCTAACCTCCAGCCCCCACTCCCCACCCCCACCCGCAGAACCCAGGAGTCCTGCCCCCCCCATCTGCTCTAACCACCAGCCCCCACTCCCCACCCCCGCCCGCAGAGAACCCAGGAGTCCTGCCCCCCCCCGTCTGCTCTAACCTCCAGCCCCCACTCCCCACTCCCGCCTACAGAGAACCCAGGAGTCCTGCCCCCCCCCCCCGTCTGCTCTAACCACCAGCCCCCACTCCCCACCCCCGCCTGGAGAGAACCCAGGAGTCCTGCCCCCCCCCCCCGTCTGCTCTAACCACCAGCCCCCACTCCCCACGCCCGCCCGCAGAGAACCCAGGAGTCCTGCCCCCCCGTCTGCTCTAACCACCAGCCCCCACTCCCCACCCCCGCCTGGAGAGAACCCAGGAGTCCTGCCCCCCCGTCTGCTCTAACCACCAGCCCCCACTCCCCACCCCCGCCTGGAGAGAACCCAGGAGTCCTGCCCCCCCCCGTCTGCTCTAACCTCCAGCCCCCACTCCCCACTCCCGCCTACAGAGAACCCAGGAGTCCTGCCCCCCCCCCGTCTGCTCTAACCACCAGCCCCCACTCCCCACCCCCGCCTGGAGAGAACCCAGGAGTCCTGCCCCCCCCCCCCGTCTGCTCTAACCACCAGCCCCCACTCCCCACGCCCGCCCGCAGAGAACCCAGGAGTCCTGCCCCCCCGTCTGCTCTAACCACCAGCCCCCACTCCCCACCCCCGCCTGGAGAGAACCCAGGAGTCCTGCCCCCCCGTCTGCTCTAACCACCAGCCCCCACTCCCCACCCCCGCCTGGAGAGAACCCAGGAGTCCTGCCCCCCCCCCCCCGTCTGCTCTAACCACCACCCCCCACTCCCCGCCCGGAGCCAGCGAGAGAACCCAGGAGTCCGGGCCCCCACTCCCCCCACTTCAGAGTGGGAGATGGGGGAGGGGCACATGTGTGTGTGGGGGGTGGTTTCCATGGTGATTTTATGGGTAAAAAATTTCCCTCGTCCCCCCCCCGCCCATCTGGTGCTTGGCGCCGCATGATGACGTCACTGTTCTTAAAGGGGAGGATGGAGAGGGGGAATTAAAGGGGCCCCTGGAGAGAGAGGTAGCCAGCAAATCCCCAAGTGCCCCCAGCTCCCACAATGCACTGGGGCTGCCCCCCCCCACGCACCCCCAGTATCCCACGGTGCACCGGGACTGCGTCCCCCCCACGCACCCCCGTCTCCCATGATGCACCAGGGCCGCCTTCCCCCAACACCCCTATCTCCACAGCCAGACTAAGAGGACTTCGGTCTCACCCCACTGGCTAACCGCAAGTCGATCCACCGGGGCCACCTCCCCCCGTCTCCCATGATGCACCGGGGCTGCCTCCCCCCAATGCACCCCCATATTCTATGATGCACCAGGGCCTCCACCCCACACGCACCCTGTGAGGAAGTGGGGATGTTCTTAATGTTTTCTCTGAATACTGTGTGGGTGCCTCAGTTTCCCCTTTGCATTTCTTAAGTATCTAGGTGGTGGGATAAGGGTGTGTGAGAGTTTCAGTTTGGAGCTGGCTGGGGAAATGGAGTGGGGCCCAGACGCAGCTCTGGGCTCCCTGGCCCCCACGATGGACCTGACTGAGGGGTCCTGGTCTCTGTACCTACAAGCTCTGCCCTATGCCGTGTTCCTGTCGTCAAATAAACCATCTGTGTTACTGCCTGGCCGAGAGTCACGTCTGACTGCGGAGTTGGGGGGCAGGACCCTTTGGCTTCCCCAGGACCCGCCGGGGCGGACTCGCTGTGGGAAGCGCACTGAGGGGCATATGCTGAATGCTCCCAGGAAAGACCCAGGAGGTGAAGCCGTGTGAGCTTCTTGCCCTGAAGACAGTCTGCTCCGAGGGAGAGGAGGCTCCCCAAAGTCCTGACTGGCTTTGTGGGGAGCAGTTCCAGAGCATCGCCCAGGGACTCCCTGACACACCCCCATATCCCACTATGCACCATGGCCGCCTCCCCCCACGCTGCCCATATCCCATGATGCACTGGGGCTGCCTCCCCCCCAACAATCCCCTGTATCCCATGATGCACCGGGGCCACCTCCCCACACATACCCCCGTTTCACACTGGGGCCACCTCCCCCCAACGCACCCCCATATCTCACAATGCACCAGAGCCGCCTCCCCCCAATGCACCCCCATATCCCACGATGCACCAGAGCCACCTCCCCCCAACGCACCCCCATATCCCACGATGCACCGGGCCTCCCCCCAACGCACCCCCATCTCCCATGATGCACTGGGGGCACCTCCGCTCACGCACCCCCGTATCCCACAATGCACCAGGGCGGTGGGGCTGCCAATCCCCCCCTCATTGTCCTCTCCCCTCCCTTCGCCGTTTACTTTTCATCTGGCGGACAATAATCCCTCCCGCCGGGTCCTGCCCCTTTAAGGGCCCCTCGCCTCGCCTGGCCCCTTTAATTCCCTTTCTCTGGAGTTGGCTCCTTGTGCAAAAATAGAAAAACCCCCAAACCCCCAAAGCGAAGCGAGGGGCGGAAATCCCGGGGGGCCGGGACCCGCGGCCGCCTGCAGGTGAGGGGGGGCCCCCGGGGAGTAGGGAGGGGCGCAGTGGGGGAGGGGTGCGATGGGGGAGGGGTGCGGGAGGCTGGCTGCGCTGGGGGAGGGGTGCATTGGGGGAGGGGCGCAGTGGGGTGTGTGCAATGGGGCAGGGGGTGCGATGGGGGAGGGGAGGGGTGTAGGGAATGAGTGCAATGGGGGAGGGGTACATTAGGGGAGGGAAGCAGGGGTGGGTGCAATGGGGGAGGGGAGCGGGAGGCTGGCTGCGATGGAGGAGGGGTGCATTGGGGGAGGGGCGCAGTGGGGTGTGTGCAATGGGGCAGGGGGTGCGATGGGGGAGGGGAGGGGTGTAGGGAATGAGTGCAATGGGGGAGGGGTACATTAGGGGAGGGAAGCAGGGGTGGGTGCAATGGGGGAGGGGAGCGGGAGGCTGGCTGCGATGGAGGAGGGGTGCATTGGGGGAGGGGCGCAGTGGGGTGTGTGCAATGGGGCAGGGGGTGCGATGGGGGAGGGGAGGGGTGCAGGGAATGAGTGCAATGGGGGAGGGGTACATTGGGGAGGGGAGCAGGGGTGGGTGCAATGGGGGAGGGGTGCATTGGGGGAGGGGCACGATGGGGGAGTTCTGGCCAGGGGAGGTTCAGGGCCGCTTTGCAGCCGCTCAGGTGGGTGCCTGAACCCCCCAGATGTGGGGCGCGGGGCATGCAGGCAGCCGGGGCTGGCAGGGTGGGCCAGCCGGGTGTGATCGAGGGTCTGGGGGTGAAGGGGGGAGCATGAAAGGCAGTAAGGGGGTGTCCAGCCTCAGCTAACCCCGTCCTTCCTGTCTGCTTCCAGCCCGGCCTCACCTCGAATCGCCCCCCGGCTCCCCCTTTCAGCTCCCCAGCTCCCCCCAGTTCCCCCTTCCAGGCCCCCGGCTCCCCCTTTCAGCCCCCCAGCTCCCCCTTCCAGCCCCCCGGCTCCCACAATTCCCCCCGGCTCTCCCTTCCGGCCACCCGGCTCCCCCTCCACCCCACAACTCCCCCTTCTGGGCCCCCGGCTCCCCCTCCACCCCACAACTCCCCCTGGCCACCCAGCTCCCTCTCCACCCACAACTCCCCCCAGCTCCCCCTTCCAGCCCACAACTCCCCTTGGCTCCCCCTTCCAGGGCCCCGGCTCCCCCTCCAGCCCCACAACTCCTCCGAGCCCCCCCGGTTCCCCCTTCCAGCCCCCCGGCATGGCGTCGGGCGTGGAGCTGCTGCGGTTCCAGCTGCCGGGCCACGAGGCGGCCACGCTGCGCAACATGAACCAGCTGCGCTCGGAGGAGCGGTTCTGCGACGTGACCATTGTGGCTGAGAGCCTGAAGTTCCGGGGGCACAAGGTGATCCTGGCGGCCTGCTCCCCGTTCTTGCGCGACCAGTTCCTGCTGAACCCCTCCTCCGAGCTGCAGGTCTCCCTCATGCACAGCGCCAAGATCGTGGCCGACCTGCTGCTCTCCTGCTACACCGGCGCCCTGGAGTTCGCCGTGCGCGACATCGTCAACTACCTGACGGCCGCCAGCTACCTGCAGATGGAGCACGTGGTGGAGAAGTGCCGCAACGCCCTCTCCCAGTTCATCCAGCCCCAGATCGGCCTCAAGGAGGACGCCCCCCCGGCCAAGGGGGGCGCCCCCCGGGCGCCGGCCGGCCCCTCGCCCCAGGAGCGGGCCCGCCACCGCCTCCCGGCCTGGCCCCTCAAGCTGGAGCTGGAGGAGCTGGAGCTGAAGGACGAGGAGGAGGAAGAGGACTACGGGGACGACGACGGCGTCTCTGACATCTGCATCGTCAAGGTGGAGTCGGCCCTGGAGGTGGCCCAGCGGCAGAAGAAGCAGCAGCAGGCGGCGGCGGCCTGGGCCAAGGAGGGGTCCCCGCCGCCCGGATGGGCCAAGGAGCAGCAGCAGGAGGCCCAGGTGAACTCCACGGTGGCCGAGGGGCCGGCGCCACCCGAGCCGGCCCCGCAGGGCGTGGTCAAGGCCTGCTACAGCCTGGCGGAGGACGCCGAGGGCGAGGGGCTGCTCATCTTCCCGGGGGGGCACCTACGCGGAGGAGGGCGGTGGGCGCCCCGGGGCCGGGCGCGGGGGGCCGCCGGGCCCCCACCCGCTGCGGAGCATCCGCTGCGCCAAGTGCGAGGAGGCCTTCCAGGGGGGTGGAGAAGCTGGTGTTCCACATGCGGGCGCAGCACTTCATCTTCATGTGCCCGCGCTGCGGCAAGCAGTTCAACCACAGCAGCAACCTCAACCGGCACATGAACGTGCACCGGGGCGGTGAAGTCCCACTCCTGCGCCGTCTGCGGCAAGAGCTTCACCCAGAAGTCCACCCTGCACGACCACATGAACCTGCACAGTGGGGCAGCGCCCCTACCGCTGCTCCTACTGCGACGTGCGCTTCGCCCACAAGCCCGCCATCCGCCGCCACCTCAAGGAAGCAGCACGGCAAGACCACCGCCGAGAACGTGCTGGAGGCCAGCGTCTCCGAGATCAACGTCCTGCTGCCCTAGGGGGCGCCGGACGCCTGGGTTCCACCTCCGGCGCTGGGAGGGGAGGGGGGGCTAGTGCTCAGAGCGGGGGAGGTGGCTGGGAGCCAGGACTCCTGGATTCTCTCCCCAGCTCTGGGAGGGGAGTGGGGGCTGGTGGGTTAGAGCAGGGGGGGCTGGTGGCCAGGACTCCTGGGTTCTCTCCCGAGCTCTGGGAGGGGAGTGGGGGCTGGTGGTTAGAGCAGGGGGGGGCTGGGAGCCAGGACTCCTGGGTTCTCTCCCCAGCTCTAGGAGGAGAGTGGGGGCTGGTGGTTAGAGCGGGGGGAGGGGGCTGTGAGCCAGGACTCCTGGGTTTCCGTCCTGCGGCTCAGGGAGGGGAGGGGAGGGGGGCTACCGGGTTAGAGCCGGGTGTGTTTTCCCAGCAACCAAAGAACGGACGGCCCCAGCGGGGGAATTGGAGCCCAGGATGCGCAGAGCGAAATGCCACGGGCGGGGGGGCTCTCCAGTAGCTGGTAGTAGTAGGCTTTTATCCATCTCTTCTTTCAGCCGGCAAGACGGGCTTAGCATCCTTCAGCCAGCTGAGTGCAGATGTAGCCACTAGGAATTAGAGAGGGACGGGCGGGGGACGGGACCTGTCCGATCTGGGGGGTGTCGGGTCCCCTCTGGCCCCAGGGCGGGGGCTGACTGATGGAGCTGTTCCCCTCTGGGGGGCGCTGGCTCTGGGGGCTCACCCCCCACATCCTTACACACAGTTTTTAGATTGTTTTAAAACTTTTTTTTTTATTAAAAGAAAAGAAAAGAAAAAAGTGTCAACGTTGTTTTATTTGGGAGCGCGGTCTGGTGGTGAGACGGGGGTGGGGCGCTAGGAGCCAGGACTCCTGGGTTCTCTCCCCGGCGCTGGGAGGGGGAGTGGGGGCTGGTGGGTCAGAGCAGGGGGGGGCTGGGAGCCAGGACTCCTGGGTTCTCTCCCCAGCTCTGGGAGGGGAGTGGGGTCTGGTGGGTTGGGGGGGGGGGGCTGGGAGCCAGGACTCCTGGGTTCTCTCCCCAGCTCTGGGAGGGGAGTGGGGGCTGGTGGGTCAGAGCAGGGGGGCTGGGAGCCAGGACTCCTGGGTTCTCTCCCCGGCGCTGGGAGGGGAGCGGGGGGGGGGAGCTGGGAGCCAGGACTCCTGGGTTCTCTCCCCAGCTCTGGGAGGGGGAGTGGGGTCTGGTGGGTTGGGGGGGGGGGGCTGGGAGCCAGGACTCCTGGGTTCTCTCCCCAGCTCTGGGAGGGGAGTGGGGTCTGGTGGGTTGGGGGGGGGGGCTGGGAGCCAGGACTCCTGGGTTCTCTCCCCAGCTCTGGGAGGGGAGTGGGGGCTGGTGGGTTGGGGGGGGGGCTGGGAGCCAGGACTCCTGGGTTCTCTCCCCAGCTCTGGGAGGGGAGTGGGGGCTGGTGGGTTAGAGCAGGGGGGGGCTGGGAGCCAGGACTCCTGGGTTCTCTCCCCAGCTCTGGGAGGGGAGTGGGGGCTGGTGGGTTAGAGCGGGGGGGGGGGGGGGGGGGGGGGCTGGGAGCCCGGACTCCTGGGTTCTCTCCCGGCTGGGGGGGGGGGGGGGGGGGGGGGGAGGGGTCTGGGCTGCGGGACCGACGTTCCCAGGGAAACACCAATGGGGATCGCTGGGGGGTGGAGTGGCCCCAGGCGGGGGCGGGGCTTAGCGCTTTGTGGGGGCGGGGCTTGCGGGGGGCGGGGTCTCGAGCTCTCCGGCCGCCGGCCCCGCCGGTGACGTCACTGCCGGGCGCTGCCGCCGCGCGGCTGCCGGACCGAGCCATGGAGGCGGCGGGAGCGGGCGAGGTGGGGGAGGGGCGAAGGGACCCAGGCGTCCGGGGGGACCGAGTCTCTGTGAGACCGGGGCCAATGGGGGGGGGGCGGGATTACTCCCCCGCCCCCCCCCAGCACAGACCGGGGGGGGCTGCGGGGCCGGGGGGCCGGGCTGGGGGCAGTAGGGGGTGACTGGGGGGCAGTGGGGGGCCGGCCGGGGGCGCTGGGCTGGGGGCAGTGGGGGGGTTGTTGGCCGGGGGGCCGGGCTGGGGGGCAGTGGGGGGTTGTTGGCCGGGGGGCCGGGCTGGGGGGCAGTGGGGGGGGGTTGTTGGCCGGGGGGCCGGGCTGGGGGGGCAGTGGGGGGGTTGTTGGCCTGGGGGGGCGGGCTGGGGGAGTAGGGGGGGTGACTGGGGGGCCGTGGGGGGCCGGCCGGGGGGCGCTGGGCTGGGGGGCAGTGGGGGGGTGTTGGCTGGGGGGCCGGGCTGGGGGCAGTAGGGGGGTGACTGGGGGGCCGTGGGGGGCGGGCCGGCCGGGGGCGCTGGGCTGGGGGCAGTGGGGGGGTTGTTGGCTGGGGGGCCGGGCTGGGGGCAGTAGGGGGTGACTGGGGGGCCGTGGGGGGGCGGGCCGGCCGGGGGCGCTGGGCTGGGGGGCAGTGGGGGGGTTGTTGGCTGGGGGGCCGGGCTGGGGGCAGTAGGGGGGTGACTGGGGGGCAGTGGGGGGGCCGGCCGGGGGCGCTGGGCTGGGGGCAGTGGGGGGGTTGTTGGCTGGGGGGCCGGGGCTGGGGGCAGCGGGGGTGTGACTGGGGGGGGCCGGGCGGGGGCGCTGGGCTGGGGGGCAGTGGGGGGGTTGTTGGCTGGGGGGCCGGCTGGGGGCAGTAGGGGGGTGGCTGGGGGGCCGTGGGGGGCCGGCTGGGGGCGCTGGGCTGGGGGGCAGTAGGGGGGGTGACTGGGGGGCCGGCCGGGGGCGCTGGGCACCCTCTGACCCCCGTCTCCTCTCCCCAGCGGGACGAGCCGAGGGGGCGGCGCTGTGGCGGAGAAGGAGCCCAAGTGCCCCCCAGATCCGGCACTGGGATCTGCAGAGACTCGTCGGGCCGGGATCTCGCCCCGGCCAGGGGGCGGCACTGGGGGTCCCAGGGGCTCCGGCCCCATTGCTGGGGGTAACGCCACCGGCCCCCTTGCGGGCTCCCGGCTACGCCCCCACACCGGTTACAGGGCCCCCGTGCCCCCCCTTTCCCTGTGTCCCCATGAGACACGGGGCCCCCCGATCCCCTGGGGTTCCCGTCAGCCCTGCGCACCCAGGGCCCCGCGGGGCTGGCTAGGGACAGACCTGCCCCCTCCCATGGCTTTGGGGGTACTCCCACCAGTGCCAGCCCCACGGACGAACGTGGGGCTGCTGAAACATGGACCATCCCCGCCCATCTCTCCTCCCCGCCAGGTCAGCATCCCATGGGGCAGGCGCCCCCCCGGGACCTCCCCACCGGGGCTGCGCCCCCGCCGAGGGCCGTGGGGCCGGAGGAGAAGTGGAAGCCGGGACGGGAAGGGGAGAGCGGCGGGGGAGGGGGTGGGGAGAGTCCCCCCACGGAGGGGAACAGCGGGGACGAGGCGGTGAGGACTCAGGCGTCCGGGGGCCCCAAGGAGGTGGCTGGAGCGTCACCCGAAGAGGAGGGGATCCCGGCAACCATGATGGTCACACCCGGCTTGGGGAGCAAGGGGCTGCCAGGTGAGTGGGGGGGCTTCGGGTCAGGGGGACGGGAGCGGGGGGGGGAATGGGGGACTGCAGGTCCAGGGGAGGGCGCCGGGGGGCTTCCGGTTGGGGGGAGGAGGAGAGGCCCCGGGGGGCTGCGGGTCGGGAGTGAGGGGCCCCGGGGGAGGAGAAGGACATTGGGGGGGCTGTGGGTCGGGGGGGAGGAGGGGCCCCGGGGGGCTGCGGGTCGGGAGTGAGGGGCCCCGGGGGAGGAGAAGGACATTGGGGGGGCTGTGGGTCGGGGGGGAGGAGGGGCCCCGGGGGGCTGCGGGTCGGGAAGTGAGGGGCCCCGGGGGAGGAGAAGGACATGGGGGGGGCTGTGGGTCGGGGGGAAGGAGGGGCCCCAGGGGGCGGCGGATCGGGAGTGGAGGAGAAGGACATGGGGGGGGCTGTGGGTCGGGGGAAGGAGGGGCCCCAGGGGGCGGTGGGTCGGGAGTGAGGAGCCCCGGGAGGGAAGGGGTGCCCGGGGGAGGTGCTGGGGCGGGTGTGAGGGGCCCAGGGTGGAGGGGAAGGACACTGGGGGGGAAGGAGGGGCCCCAGGGGGCGGCCGGTCGGGAGTGAGGAGCCCCGGGGGAGGAGAAGGACATGGGGGGGCTGTGGGTCGGGGGAAGGAAGGGCCCCAGGGGGTGGCCGGTCGGGAGTGAGGAGCCCCGGGGGAGGAGAAGGACATGGGGGGGGCTGTGGGTCGGGGGGAAGGAGGGGCCCCAGGGGGCTGCGGGTCGGGAGTGAGGAGCACCGTCTCTCCCCCAGGCCACGCCAGCAAGACGCTGCCCTCGTCGCCCAGCAAGGCCGGGGGGGGGGCCGAGCCGCGCCAAGATGTCCCTGACGGGCACCAGCAAGTCGCCCCCGTCGGTGCAGAGCCTGGCCATGCGGCTGCTTAGCCTGCCCGGCGCCCCGCCTGCCCCCCGGAGGGGGGGCCCGCGGGGGAGCCCCAGCCCCCCGCCCCCCGCGGACCCCAAGCCCAAGGTCCACCGGGCCCGCAAGACCATGGCCAAGCCCAGCAATGGACAGGTGGGTTCTGGTGGGGGAGGGGTGTCGTCCCGGACGCCTGGGTCCCCTCGCGCCCCTCCCCGGGGTAGCCCTCCCCAGGGTGTCATCCCGGACGCCTGGGTCCCCTCGCGCCCCTCCCCGGGGTCGCCCCCCCAGGGTGTCGTCCCGGATGCCTGGCCCCATCCTCTCACCTCCACTGCGGCTCCTAAGGACAATGTCCCGGACGCCTGGGTTCCATCACCGCCTAAGGGAGGGGCTGCTCCAGGTGTCAGCGTCATGTCTGCCCCCCCCCCCCCCCCCATCCTGTCCCCAGGTCCCTGAAAAGCGAGTCTCCGAGATGCTGCATTTCCGAGTCTCTGACGACCTGCGGAGCATCGAGGAGCCAGGTATCCAGGCGGCTGCGGGTCGGGAGTGAGGGGCACCAGCGGGGCCGGGGGGGCTGTGGGTCGGGAGTGAGGGGCACCAGCGGGGCCGGGGGGGCTGCGGGTCGGGAGTGAGGGGGGCCGGGGGGGCTGCGGGTCAGGAGTGAGGGGCGCCGGGGGGGGGGGGCTGCGGGTCGGGAGTGAGGGACGCCGGGGGGGGCTGCGGGTCGGGAGTGAGGGGTGCTGGGGGGGGTTGCAGGTCGGGAGTGAGGGACGCCAGCGGGGCCGGGGGGGCTGCGGGTTGGGAGTGAGGGGCGCCGGCGGAGCTGGGGGTGTCTCTCTCCTGCCCCCCCTCGTTCATTCCCTCTCCCCCCAGAGCCGGCCAAGCGGCAGAAGCTGGACTACAGGACGGATTCGATTCACAAGCGGCTCCCGTCCTCCCTGCACAGATCCAGCCCCCGTGCCAGCACTGAGGTACGGCCCCACCCGGACGCCTGGGTCCCTCCTTCCCTCTCTCCCTCCGGGGCACGATGCGGCTCTGACCCATTGTCCTCCCCAGATCACGGTGACGGAGGAAATGGCGGCTCCACCCAGCGAGTCCCGCCCCCTTGGGGACCCCTCGGGGGCCCGGGGTTCAGGGGGGCCCCTGGAGGAGTGGGAGACTGAGGTGGGCGAGGACTTCAGCCTTTTCTACGACAGCTACTCCGTGGACGAGCACGGCGACTCGGACAGCAAGGTGGGGCGTGGGGGGCTGCGCACACGGGGACCCCTCACCCAGCGCTCAGATGCGGCTGGCTCTGGGGTGGGGTGTGAGAGCTGGTTATCCGAGGACCCCTGGCCCCGCTCTGAGATGTGTCTGGCTCTGGGGTGGGGTGTGAGGGCTGGTTATCCGGGGATCCCCGGCCCTGCACTGAGCTGCAGCTGGCTCTGGGCTGGGGTGCGGCGTGTTTGGGACGGGTAGAGGAATCACAGCTCAGTCGGGGTGGGGCCCGGATGCCTGGGTTCGATTCTCTCCCCCTCCCCCCCGCCCCCCCCCAGCTGAGCTTTTTCCTTCTCTTGTCCAGTCGGAGGCTGACAGGGCGGGGGAACAAATGAGCGAGGAAGAGGAGGAGGAGGAGGAGGAAGAGGAAGAGGACGAAGAAGACGAAGAATCCGGGACCATGTCCGACAGGGTGAGCCCCCGGGGGGGGGGCAGGATGGGGTGGCGGGGGGTGGGGTGGCAGGAGAACTCACCCTCCTTCTCTTCCCCCATGACCGTTTCGTTCTCTCGTTCTTCCCCCCGTCGCTCTGTGCCCCCCCCGCCCAGAGCGCCTCCAGCACCAAGCGGAAAGCCAAGAAGCGCTGGAAAAACGACAGTCCCTGGGTCAAACCGTCCCGCAAACGCAAGAGGAAGGAGGCTCGGCCCAAGGACGGGCGAGGTGAGGGGGGCACGAGGAGGGTGTGGCCTGGTGTTAGGGGCTGATTCCTTCACCCGCTCACTTCCCGGGTCCGTCTCGCATGAACGGAGCAGCAGCACCCGAACTCCGAAGGTGCAGACAACTCGATGGTTATTGGGGGGAACTTCCAGCGAGCAGTGTCCCCCTTCCCAGCTCTGACACCACAGAGCCTGGCCTGTGTCCCTGTTCCCATTCCCCCCCCCCCCCTTAGCGAAACATGATCCCAATTCCCCCACCCCCAGTCCCTGTTCCCATTCCCCCCCTAGCGAAATTATTCCAATTCCCCCCCTTAGCGAAATGATTCCAATTCCCTGACCCCCATTCCCGTTCCCATTCCCCCCTTTAGCTAAATGATTCCGATTCCCCCCCTTAGCAAAACATGATTCCAATTCCCCGACCCCATTCCCCCCCCCCCCCTTACTTCCTGACTGACTGCAGACTATATAGTAAAACTTGAGTTCTGCTTAGCTAGACCTTAACCAATCATTTTACTGAAATTTAACCAACCAATCCTAACATATTGTAACATGATTAGCTAACCAATTATATCCCACCACCTTAATTGGTTTACACCCAACAAGATTAATTATACAGCAGCCAGAAAGAATCCCAGAACCAGCCAGAGATTATACAGACAAACAATAGGGAAGTGGCTAGAACAATACAGAAATGAGGATTTCACAGCCCAGCTATTGAGAAGTGAGTTCTTGCCGGACAGGACGTTATCAGACAACGTTTCCTTTGACATCTTCTAGGCTCTTCCCTGTCTCTGGAGGCGCTGGGAATATCCGGACAGGCTTGTCTTCCTAACAGCCCAATAGCACCTTAGTTCAGTGTGACGGGTTTGGGTGTGAGGATGGGACCGGTCGCTTCCCGGCTTATGGCTGCCCCGCTGCTTAGCCGAAGGCCTCAGCCTAAGAACCAGGCCTCAGACTGTCCCAGTGAGAAAAGGCCCTTACACCGGCAGACAGTGATTTTGATTCTTTCTTCTATACCTCTAGAACTAGCTAAGTGATAAGAACACACCTACATTCTTAAAGTAGAGGCCTTTGCAGACAGGCCTGAACATCTCTATCCTAACACCTGGCGGGTCGCGGCGGCGGAGAGAGGAGGGTCTGGGCTTCGCGGCGGTACCGGAACCGTGTCTGGGCCCCCCCCCCCGGTCTGGGAGATATTCCCATCCCATGCTCCTGCCTACCTGCTGGGTTTTCTCCCCTGGCTGGAATTCCTCAGTGGCTTCGGTGCCCGCTCCCTCTCCGGGCGTGGGGTGCCAGGGTGCCAGGCCGGTACTGCTGCGAAGCCGAGACTTTGGGCTTCCTGGTGGCGCCGGCGTCTCATTTCTACCCCAAACGGTGCCAGAGAAATGGACCAGCGAAGGCAGCGCGGGGAGGGGGGGTGTCAACCTGACCTGGGCAAGAGGGTAATCGGAAGGCTGGGATCCTGGTGTGAGGATGGGGGGCGCCTGGGGGGCAGGGGAGGGGGGCAGCCGCAGCTCGTTGCACACGTGTCCCTCACGCCCCCGATTCTGTCGCCCCCTCTTCCTCGTTCCCCCTCTCGGCCAGGTGTCAACGGGGCCCCCACGGCCGGGCAGAGCGAGTACACGGAGGTGCCGCTGGGGTGTCTGGAGCTGCCCGGCGAGGGGGCGCTGTCCCCCAACAACGCAGGTGAGACCCCGGTCTCCCTCTGCTTCCCCCCAGCAGTGTTTCACCTGTGTGCTCCCCTTTACCCCTCCCGCCCCCCAAATCGCCCCCCCCAACTCGGGCTCCCCCAACCCTGCTGGAATCCCCCCGTTTCTACCCCCGTCTCCGAAATCCCCCCTCCCCCACTGATCTCTGGTTTCCCCCGGCCCCAGGCGTGTCCAACGAGACGAGCTCGCTGGAGACCGAGCGCTTCGAGGAGCTGCCCCTCTGCTCCTGCCGCATGGAAGCCCCTAAGATCGAGCGGCTCAGCGAGGCCGCACGCAGCCACTGCATGGCCACTGAGAGCGCCGACGGGGAGGTGAGGGCGGGGCCAATGGGGGCGGGGCTGGCGGGGAGGTGAGGCGGCGGGGCCAATGGGGGCAGGGCTGGCGGGGAGGTGAGGGGGCAGGGCCAATGGGGTGGGGCCGACGGGGAGGTGAGGGCGGGGCTGGTGGGGAGGTGAGGGCGTGGGACCGACGGGCAGGGGCGGGGCGGACGGGGAAGCGCAGCTGGTGGGGTGACGGGGCCACGGAGTGTTTGGGATGGGAAGGGACCCCTGGCCCTGCACTGAGATGCGGCTGGCTGTGGGGTGGGGCGCGGTGTATTTGGGACAGGAAGGGACCCCTTGCCCGGCGCTGAGATGCGGCTGGGTGAGACTCTGGGGAGGGACGGGACCCCGGCGTCCGGGCTGACCCCCCCCTTCTCCCCTCCCCAGCTAAGCGGCTGCGGCTGCAGCGTGCTGAAGCGGGAGACCATGCGGCCGTCCAGCCGGGTGCCCCTCATGGTTCTGTGCGAATCCCATCGCGCCCGGATGGTGAAACACCACTGCTGCCCCGGCTGCGGGCACTTCTGCACGGCCGTGAGTGCGGGGGGCGGGGCTGGGGCGAGGGGCGCTGTGGGTCGGGAGTGAGGGGCGCTGCCGGGGGGCTGCGGATTGGGACTGAGGGGCACCAGAGGAGCTGGGGGGCTGCGAGGCGGGACTGAGGGGCGCCGGGGGGCTGCGGGGCGGGACTGAGGGCCGCCGGGGGGCTGCGGGGCAGGACTGAGGGGCCCCGTCTCCCCGCAGGGCACCTTCCTGGAGTGCCACCCCGACCTGCGGGTGACCCACCGGTTCCACAAGGGCTGCGTGTCCCAGCTCAACGGGCTAATTTTCTGCCCGCACTGCGGCGAGGACGCCTCGGAGGCCCAGGAGATCACCATCGCCCGGGCTGACACCTCAACCCCTGCCCCCCCGCCCCCCGGCCAGGAGCCCCCCGACGCCCCCGGCCGCGCCGACACCACCCAGCCCAGGTGAGCCCCCGGGGGGGATATCGCAGCAGTGGGGGGGAGGGGCACCGGGGGGGCCGTGTCGGGGAGGGGGTGTCCCGGTCTCTGACCCCCCCACCCTACTGCCCCCTCCTCTCCCGTTCAGCGCCCGGATGCGGGGGAAGGGCGAGGGACGCCTGGTCCCACACGACCCACTGGCCGACGGGATCGACAGCTCCGGGGGCCCCGTGCTGACCCTGCCGTCAGGCGCCGCCATCTCGCCGCTGGGGCTGGGCCCGGGGCCGGGCCGCGAGCAGCTCGAGAAGGCCTTGATCGTGCAGGAGGCTGAGAGGTGGGACCCCCAGACCCTTCCCCCCCCCCTTTCCCATGACCCTCCTGCTCTCTGTGATCCCATTGCAGCCACCAATACACCTGTCTCCACCCCAGCCACTGAGATCCCACGGCACCCACCAATACATTGTCCTGCCCCTTGAAATCCAGTGCCCTGTGGGTGCCCCATAACCCTCCCCCTGGCATCCACCTCTCTCTGTCCCCTGGTATCGCCTATCTGTGACTCGCGGCACACACTCATTTCCCCCCCCCACACACACACACACGTCCCTGTGATCCCAGGGAAACCACCAGTCCGCCTCCTTCTGGCCCCCCAGGGCTCCCTCCCCCACACAGCTGTGATCCCACTGCACCCACCAATGCTCCGTCCCTTGGCCTCCCCTTCCCTCTGCGTCCCCCGCCACTGACCCCATCTCGTTCCCTCGCTCCGCCAGGCGGAAGAAGCTGCGGTTCCACCCGCGCCAGCTCTACCTCTCCGTCAAGCAGGGCGAGCTGCAGAAGGTGCTGCTGATGCTGCGTGAGTGGGAGCCCTGGGGGAGGATTGGGGGGGCCGCGGGGCAGGGAGGGTCTGTGACCCCGCTCCGGGCTCTGATCCTGTTCCCCAATTCTCTGCCTCCCCCCCCCCAGTCGACAACCTGGACCCCAACTTCCAGAGCGACCAGCAGAGCAAGCGCACCCCGCTGCACGCCGCCGCCCAGAAGGGGTACCTCGAGATCTGCCACGTGCTGCTGCAGGTGGGGGCAGGGGGAGGGGCTGGGCAGGGGGTGGGGCGGGGCGGGGTGTGTCTGGCAGTGGGCGTGGTCAGATTCTGGCTCTTAACCCCGCCCCAGGCTGGCGCCAACATCAACGCAGTGGACAAGACGCGCCGGACGCCGCTCATGGAGGCCGTGGTGAGCAACCAGGTGGAGACGGCGCGGTACATCGTCCGCCGGGGCGGCTGCGTCTACAGCAAGGTCAGCGCAGGGGGTGGGGGGCCAAGGGGAGGGGGCGGGCGGTGGGTGAGCGCAGGGAGGGCGGGGGATATCTGCCTGCCAATCACAACATAGTCTTCGCCCCCCAGGAGGAGGATGGTTCGACCTGCCTCCATCACGCGGCCAAGTGCGGGAACCTGGCTATGGTCTCTCTGCTGCTGGCCACGGGGCAGGTGGACGTCAACGCCCAGGTGAGTCAGGGACCCAGGCGTCCGGCTCCCAGCAAGGGGCTGTTCCCGGGCAGTCAGGGCTCCCCATGGCCCCAGGGCGGCGCTAGGGGCTGTGCTGCAGGGAGCGGGGTGGGGCAGCAGGGGGCTCTCCCCGGGCAGTCAGGGCTCCCCATGGCCCCAGGGCAGCGCTAGGGGCTGTGCTGCAGGGAGCGGGGCGGGGGCAGCAGGGGGCTCTCCCCTGGCAGTCAGGGCTGACCCCTGTGCTCCCCCCGGCAGGATAATGGCGGCTGGACCCCCATCATCTGGGCCGCGGAGCACAAGCACATCGAGGTGATCCGCATGCTGTTGACCCGCGGCGCCGACGTCACCCTGACAGACAACGTGAGTGGCGGTTTCTTGCTCCCACTAGCGCTGTCTCAGACCCCCGGCTGCCAGGGTCTCGGCTCCCTTCTCTGAATCAGGGTCTCGGCTTCTCAATGTGTCGTCCCCCCCCACCCCCCCAAATCTGTACCTGTCGCTGTCTCTGCATGTGTCGGTTTCCAGGCTCCTCTCCCAGTCTGTGTATTGATGCCTTGGCTCCACCCCTGGCACTGGCCACTGTCTCTACCGCCCCTCGATGCGTTTGCTGGTTTCCAGCCCCACCTTCCGCTCGGAGCTGGGATTTGCTGGTTTCAAGGCTCCCCGTAACCCCTCCCCCACAGGAGGAGAACATCTGCCTGCACTGGGCCTCCTTCACGGGCAGCGCGGAGATCGCTGAGGTCCTGCTGAACGCGCAGTGCGACCTGCACGCCGTGAACTGCCACGGGGACACGCCGCTGCACATCGCCGCCCGCGAGAGCTACCACGACTGCGTCATGTGAGCGGGGCGGCTGGGAGCCAGGACTCCTGGGTTCTCTCCCGGCTCTGGGAGGGGAGTGGGGTCTGGTGGGTTAGAGCAGGGGGGGCTGGGAGCCAGGACTCCTGGGTTCCAATCTACCCTCCCCCCCCCCCCCCAGGCTTTTCCTGTCGCGAGGGGCTGACCCCGAAGTGCGGAACAAGGAGGGCGACTGCCCCGTGGACCTGACGCTGGAGAACTCCGAGGTCTGGTTTGCCCTGCAGCTGAACCGCAAGATCCGCCAGGGCATCCTCAACCGGGCGCTGCGGACCGAGCGCATCATCAGCAGGTGGGGCTGGGCCCGGCAGGGGTGGGGCGACGAGGGGGCGCGTGGCTGCTCCCTGCTGGCCGGCTCCGGTCTCACCCCCCACTGCCCCCTGACCTCATCCCCCAACCCCCCCATTTCCCCCCAGGGACGTGGCCCGCGGCTACGAGAACGTGCCCATCCCCTGCGTCAACTCGGTGGACGACGAGCCGTGTCCCGACGACTACAAATACATCTCGGAGAACTGTGAGACCTCCACCATGAACATCGACCGCAACATCACGCACCTGCAGGTAGCCGTCCCGGGGGGGCCTGGCAGCCCGGACCTGCCCCTTTGGAGAGGGGAGCCTAGAAACCAACAAATGCGGAACTTCTTTTTGGAGAGGGGAGGGGGGAGGAGGGCCTAGAAACTGACAAATGCAGAATTGTTTTTTTGTGGGGGAGCCTAGAAACTGGCCTGCGGTGGCTTGGAGGGGAAATGGGGGAGCTGAGAAACCAGCGAAGGTGCAGACTGGGTGGGGTGTCTGGAAACTGACAACCGCGGTGGGGGCAGGCCCTGCTAAGCTGTCCCCCCCCCCCCACCCCACTCCTGCAGCACTGTACCTGCCAGGACGATTGCTCCTCCAGCAACTGCCTGTGTGGCCAACTCAGCATCCGCTGCTGGTACGACAAGGTGAGACACCCCCACCCCCCACTGGGTAACTGCACCATGGGGGGGGGGCACAAAACTGGCATGTCCGGACACCATGGGGGGCCTGGAAACTGCCACATCTGGACACTGCGGGGATGGCAGGGAGCCTGGAAACTGCCATGCCAGACCCCATGGGGGGCCTGGAAACTACTTCTTGGATTGGGACTGATAGACACTGAGGGTATTCTGAAAACCACCAAATATGGCAGTGGGGGGCCTGGAAACTGACAAGAGAACATGGGGGCGGGGGAGCCTGGAGGCAGACAAATAGAGCCATGGGGCTGGTAGGAGGGAGGAGCTTAGAAACTGACTGTCAGATGAGAAGAAGGGGGAGTAGCCTGGTAACTTCCCCATTGGGTATGAGGGAAGCCCAGAAACTGACTGTGCAAACACGTGGTAGGGGGTGCCATGAAACTGACAGGGGAGGGGGAAGCCTGGACACGGACCAATGAAACTGACAGATCCCCCCCTTCCCCCAGGCTGCAGGGCTGCCTCAGCCCCCCTAGAATATTCAGACTCCAGTTCCCATGGGCCTTTCCCCCCCCCCCCCCCCCCGCAACCATCTGGGGGAGGCAGAATTTGGGAGCTATTCAGAGATTATGACCCCTCCTCCCCTCAGGACGGGCGCCTGCTCCAGGAATTCAACAAGATCGAGCCGCCCCTCATCTTCGAGTGTAACCAGGCGTGCACCTGCTGGAGGAACTGCAAGAACCGGGTCGTCCAGAGCGGCATCAAGTGAGTCCCCAAGGAGGGGGCATCACCCCCCATTCCTGAGAGACCAGTAGCAGGGAGTTCCGCTGGTTAACAGGAATCAGTGTTAGGATTGCTGGACTGGGACTTGTGGGCTGGGGTGTCATGTGTCAGGGAGTTCCACTGGTTAACAAGAAGCTTCTACCCGTGCAGGGTCCGACTGCAGCTCTACCGGACGGCCAAGATGGGCTGGGGGGTGCGAGCCCTTCAAACCATCCCCCAAGGGACCTTCATCTGCGAGTGAGTGAGCCGGGGTGGGGGCTCGGGGGGGGGCACCCGCTCGGCCGGGGGGCAGGGGCAGGGCTGGGAGTTGCCCGGGACATGACGGCTCTGCCCCCCTCCCCGCCGCAGGTACGTGGGGGAGCTGATCTCGGACGCGGAGGCCGATGTACGGGAAGATGACTCGTATCTCTTTGACCTGGACAACAAGGTGAGGGGGCCCGGATGCCTGGGTTCTATCCCGGCTCGGGGAGGGGGCGGGGGCTAGTGGTTAGAGCGGGGGTGGGGGGGGAGGCTGGGAGCCAGGACACCTGGGTTCTCTCCTGGCTCGGGGAGGGGAGTGGGGGCTAGTGGTGAGAGCGGGCGGCCCGGACTCCTGGGTTCTCTCCCCTCCCCCCACAGGACGGCGAGGTGTACTGCATTGACGCCCGTTACTACGGCAACGTGAGCCGGTTCATCAACCACCTGTGTGAGCCCAACATCATCCCGGTGCGAGTGTTCATGCTGCACCAGGACCTGCGCTTCCCCCGCATCGCCTTCTTCAGCAGCCGTGACATCCGCGCCGGCGAGGAGCTGGGGTCAGGGCGGGGCGGGGCCGGGGGAGGGGCTGGGGTCAGGGCGGGGCGGGGCTGGGCCAGGGGAGGAGCTGGGGTCAGCGCGGGGTGGGGCCGGGCCGGGGGAGGAGCTGGGGTCAGCGTGGGGCGGGGTGGGGCCGGGGGAGGGGCTGGGGTCAGTGCGGGGCGGGGGAGAAGCTGGGGTCGGGGCAGGGCCGGGCCAGGGGAGGGGCTGGGGTGGGGTCGGGGCAGGGCCGGGCCAGGGGAGGGGCTGGGGTCAGTATGGGGCGGGGCCGGGGGAGGAGCTGGGGTCAGCGTGGGGCCGGGCCGGGGGAGGGGCTGGGGTCAGCGCGGGGCGAGGCTGGGGTGGGGGAGGGGCCAAGGGGTGGGGCTCGCTGGTGAGTAGATGGGGGTGGGGCTGGGGCTGGCTGGGGAGTGGGGGTGGTGGTGAGATGGGTTAGGGTTAGGAGATGGGATGGGATGGGGTGGGGCCCAGGGCTGGGGGGTGTGGGAGGAGCCAGGGGCGGGGTAAGAAGATGGGGCGGGGCCTGGGGCTGCCTGGGGGTGGGGTGAGGAGCCGGGGGAGTGCGGGAGGGCCGGGGGCGGGGTCAGGAGGTGGGGGCGGGGCTGGGGGCTGACAGGGGGCTGACAGGGGGGTACGGTGCCCCCGCAGTGAACCACCCCCGTCTCCCCCAGGTTCGACTACGGCGACCGGTTCTGGGACATCAAGAGCAAATACTTCACGTGCCAGTGCGGGGCGGAGAAGTGCAAACACTCAGCCGAGGCCATCGCCCTGGAGCAGAGCCGCCTGGCCCGCCTCGAGGCGCACCCCGAGCTGCTGCCCGACGTGGGGGGGCTGCCCCTGCTGGGCCCCTGAGCCCCGGGGGGGGACCCCGATTCCCGCCCCTGAGCCCCCTGGGGACACTCCCCACCCTGCCCCTGCTGGGCCCCTGAGCCCCGGGGGGGGACCCCGATTCCTGCCCCCTGAGCCCCCCAGGGACACTCCCCACTCTGCCCCTGAGCCCCAGGGGGGACCCCGATTCCCGCCCCTGAGCCCCCCAGGGACACTCCCCACTCTGCCCCTGCTGGGCCCCTGGGGGGACCCCAATTCCTGCCCCAGGGACCCCAATCCCCACCCCTGAGCCCCTGGGGACACTCCCCACCCTGCCCCTGCTGCGTCCCTGAGCCCCCCGGGGGGACCCCAATTCCCACCCCTGGGACCCCAATTCCCGCCCCTGAGCCCCTGGGGACACTCCCCACCCTGCCCCTGAGCCCCCGGGGGATCCCCCCCGGCTCGGGCCCTTTTTAACTGTAACGTCCTGGGAGGCTGAATCCAATAAACGCCGGCACCGCCGGGAACTCGGCCAGGGAGTGCGTCCGTGTGTGTGTCCGTCCCCCGCCAGGGGGGTGTGGGTGTGGTGTCAGTTGGGGCTGAGGGTGACGGCCGGGGCTGTACCTGGGTGTGGGTTTCCCTGTGGTTGCCGAGGACAGTTGTGGGCATGTGAGATTTGTGTCGTTGTCTCAAGGGGACGTTTGTGTGTCTGTGGGGTGGGTTGTGTTGTCCCTGGTGCATCCCTTTGCGCTGGGTGCGATTGTGTGTTGCCGGCCTGTTGCAATGGTTGTGTGTGGTGCTGTCTCCTTTGTCACACCCACGTGTCGGTGCACGCAGCTGGGGGGCTGCAGTTGTGCTGCTCCTGCCGTGGGGAGCCGGGGGGCAGGTTGTGGTGTCTGTTGGCTGTGGGCACCTGTTTGCCTGGTGGTGGTTGCAGGATTCGGGTTGTCCCCATGTGAGCGAGTTTTGTTGTGGTGTGATTGGTGGCATGAGGACTGGCTGCTTGTAGGCCTGGTGGTGGGGCACTGGGGTGTGACTGTGGGTTGCGTTGTATTGCACCTCCCTGTGTGGTTGTGTCTGGGTGATTGGGTTGGGGGGGTCTTGTGTTGTGGGGTGAGGTCTAGGTGAGTCTGTTGGGTAGTGTTTGGGTGTCAGTTGTGCTGCACTGGGGTGTGGGGTTGTGTTTGTGTGGGGGGTTGTGGGGGCAGGAGCGGAGGGTGATTGTGTCGGCTTGTGGTGCCCTAGGGTGTCCAGTTGTCTCTGACTGGCGGGTTGTGTTGGGGTGGGGGGTTGTCAGGGCTGTGTGTGTGTGGGTTCGGTTGTGTTGCCCTGGAGTGCCTGGTTGTGTATCGAGGGGTGGGGTGTGAGGTTGTGATGTGTGTGGGGGTTGTGTTGCACCGCGGGGCCAGGTTGTGTGTGTGTGTATCTGGGCTCAGCCTATGGGGGGAGGGGGCACCTTCGGGGGGGGTGCCCAGAGCCAGGTGTGGCCAGGAGGGACGTGGCACCTGGGCAGGTGAGAGGGGGCGGGGCTTGGAGCCAGCTGGGGCGGGGCCCGGAGCACAGGGGGCGGGGCTTGGAGTCAGGTAGGGGCGGGGCCTGGGGGTCAGGTGCAGGGGCGGGGCCCGGTGCAGGTGTCTGTGACGTGGGTCAGGAAGCGGGGGGGGGCAGGTAACTGCCGGCCCCGCCCCTAGCTCCAGCCGATTTCCAACCGCAGCCCCCGGCCCCAGCCACAAGTGTCCCCGGCCCCGCCATGGGGCGCAAGGACAAGGGGGAGCAGCCGGACCCGACGCCCTACGGTGAGGGAGGGGCGTGAGTCTCCCCTCGGCCCTCGTGGGGGGCCCAACACACCTCGGGGCGGGGGCGGATGGGAGGGGTCTCGGGGGGCGGGGCAGTGGCAGCTGCTCCCCCAAACTGGGGTGGGGCGCTGAACGCTGGGGGGAGGGGAGCGTTAATGGGGGGCAGAGGGCGGGGGCGTTATGATGCTGGGGGGTCCCGGCAGCCGAGAGTCTGAGCGGGGCGGGGGTCCCGGGGGGCAGCCGTGGGATCCCCTCCCCCCCTTAGCCCCCCGAGCCCCGACGTGCCCGCTGTGGGGCTTGCGGGGTTCGGGGTGTCCGATCCCCCCGCGACCGTTTCCACACCCCGGGGGTGGCCCGGAGCACCCAGACTTAGCGACCCCCCAACGCCGGCTCAGGGCTCCGTCTCCCGGCGGCATGCGGAAGGGGGTCGGGGGGGAGACCTCCGGGCTGGATCGACCCTCGGGGGCAGCTGGGCCGGGGGTCCGGACCCCCCCCCCGGTTTAAGGAGCGCGGGGGCGGGTGGGTCCGGGGTGTCTCCGGCGCCTGTAACCCCCCCCCCAGTTCACATCTGCGGGGCCGGTCCCCCCCGGCCTTGGCCCAAGAGTGGGAGATGGGCGGGGGGGGGGAAGACCTGTACGCCCCCCCCCCCCAGAGGCCAGGCCCCGAGTCCTGTTCCCTGCCCCCCGGCCCAGCCAGCGCCCCCACCCTCCAGGCCCGGCTCGGCTCGGCTCGGCCCGGCTGGCACCGCGGGCGGGGCCGGGGCCGGTTTGTTTGCGGTGACCGAGGAACAAGGAAATAGAAACTCTCTAGCCGGGGGGGCTCTGTCCCGCGGTCAGTGTGTGTGTGGGGGAGACTTCACTGACCCCTCGGGAGAGTGGCTGAAATACCCCCCACATCTTCCCCGGTCCCCCTCAATAACCCCCCCGGGACGGGACCCCCCCTTACCGCCTGGGTGTCCCGCTGGGGGGGGGGTGCGGGTCAGGGCCCGGGGGGCTGCCCAGAGACACCCCCCCTTCCCGGCCCCCTCCGGCCCAGGTCTCCGCTCCCTTCTTCGGGCTCCTTCGCCCGCCTGCCCCGCTCCCCCGGCCCCCCTTCCCTGGCGGCCCCCCCGGCCCTCTGCCCCGCTCCCCCCGGCCCCCCTCCTCTGCCGGCCCCCATCCCCCGCCCCACTCCCCTGCCCCGCTCCCCCCGGCGCCACTCCCCGTCCCCTGCCCCGCTCCCCCCGGGACTCACCTGCCCGCCCCTGTCCTGTTCTCTCCCCCCGGCCGTGTGCCGCCCCCCACTCAGGCCCCCCCTTCTCCTTTCCCCCCGCCCCTCCGTTCCCTTCTCCCCGCGCTCCGACCATACAGCGGGAGCGGCTCATCCCGATCCCGCTCGCTTCCGCACAGGGCTGGGCTGGCAGGGGCTGCGGGTCGGGAGTGAGGGGCACCGGCAGAGCTGGGGGGGGCCCAGGGCTGGGCTAGCAGGGGCTACGGGTCGGGAGTGAGGGGCACCAGCAGAGCTGCAGGGGGGGTCCTAGGGCTGGGCTAGCAGGGGCTGCGGGTCGGGAGTGAGGGGCACCGGCAGAGCTGGGGGGCCCAGGGCTGGGCTAGCAGGGGCTGCGGGTCGGGAGTGAGGGGCACTGGCAGAGCTGCGGGGGGGGTCCTAGGGCTGGGCTAGCAGGGGCTGCGGGTCGGGAGTGAGGGGCACCGGCAGAGCTGCGGGGGGGGCAGGGCTGGGCTGGCAGGGGCTGCGGGTCGGGAGTGAGGGGCACCGGCAGAGCTGGGGGGGGGCAGGGCTGGGCTGGCGGGGGCTGCGGGTCGGGAGTGAGGGGCACCGGCAGAGCTGGGGGGGGGCAGGGCTGGGCTGGCAGGGGCTGCGGGTCGGGAGTGAGGGGCACCGGCAGAGCTGGGGGGGTCCAGGGCTGGGCTAGCAGGGGCTGCGGGTCGGGAGTGAGGGGCACCGGCAGAGCTGGGGGGGTCCAGGGCTGGGCTAGCAGGGGCTGCGGGTCGGGAGTGAGGGGCACCGGCAGAGCTGCGGGGGGGGCAGGGCTGGGCTGGCAGGGGCTGCGGGTCGGGAGTGAGGGGCACCGGCAGAGCTGGGGGGGGCAGGGCTGGGCTGGCAGGGGCTGCGGGTCGGGAGTGAGGGGCACCGGCAGAGCTGGGGGGGGGCAGGGCTGGGCTGGCGGGGGCTGCGGGTCGGGAGTGAGGGGCACCGGCAGAGCTGGGGGGGGGCAGGGCTGGGCTGGCGGGGGCTGCGGGTCGGGAGTGAGGGGCACCGGCAGAGCTGGGGGGGGGCAGGGCTGGGCTGGCAGGGAGCTGCGGGTCGGGAGTGAGGGCACCGGCAGAGCTGGGGGGGGGGCAGGGCTGGGCTGGCAGGGGCTGCGGGTCAGGAGTGAGGGGCACTGGCAGAGCTGGGGGGGGCCCAGGGCTGGGCTAGCGGGGGCTGCGGGTCGGGAGTGAGGGGCACCGGCAGGGCTGGGGGGGCAGGGCTGGGCTAGCGGGGGCTGCGGGTCGGGAGTGAGGGGCACCGGCAGAGCTGGGGGGGGCAGGGCTGGGCTAGCGGGGCTGCGGGTCGGGAGTGAGGGGCACTGGCAGAGCTGGGGGGGCTGGGCTGGGGTGGTAGGGGGTGCAGAGGGGGGATTGGGGTGCAGTGGGCGGGGGTTATGGGGTGGTGAAGCCCCCCCAGCCTGGCTCACAGCTGGTCTAGACTGGGGGGGAGGAGGGAAGATGGGGGGCCCCCCCGGTGGGGCTGGACTTTGTGGTTTCGAGCGGGGCAATAAGGAAGTGTGTGTGGGGGGGGTTCACCTGGGTCTGGGGCAGCCGGGCTGGTGCAGCGGGAAGGGGCGGCACTGTCCCGGCCGCTCCCCGCCCGGCCCTTATCTCCGGTAATTGTTCCTGATGGCTCAGCTCTTATCAGCCCTGGCCCTGAACCCCCCGAAATAACCTTGACGTGCCCCCCCACCCGCGTCACTCGCACCCGCTGCCTGGCGGGGGCCGCTGGGAGCTTCCTGCAAAGGGAGCCAGGACACCTGGGTTCCATTCCCCCAGATCCACTGGATACCCCCCCCCCCCCCCCAGCACAACCGGGGAGAGAACCCAGGAGTCCTGGCTCCCAGCCCCCCCTTCTCTACCCACCAACCCCCACTCCCTTCCCAGAGCCGGGGAGAGAACCCAGGAGTCCGGGCTCCGGCCCCCCCGCTCTGACCTCTCTCTCTCTCTGCAGGGGAACAGTGTAAATATGACCCCTCGTTCCGGGGCCCGATTCAGCAGAGGTGAGTGACCCCCCCCACAACCCCCCTTCCTGCAGCCAGCCCAGCCCCCGGGGCCTCGCTGCCGGCTCTGCTCCCCCTCTCCAGGCTTCCCCCTTCCTGGGTCCCCGGCTCTCCCTCCTCTGGCCTCGGTCGGGAGCTCCCGGCCCCCCAGCCCCTCGGTCCCGGCTCGCTCGTTTCCCCCCCCACACACATGTCTCATCCTTGTCCCCGTCCCCCCCCCCGGCCCAGGAGCTGCACCGACATCATCTGCTGCGTCCTCTTCATGGTCTTCCTCGCCGGCTACATGGTGGTGGGAATCCTGGGTGAGTGACACCCCCCGGGCGACGGGCCTGGCCGCAGGGCGGGGGGGTAGGGGGCTCTGCCCGGGCAGTCAGGGCTCCCCATTGCCCCAGGGCGGCGCAAGGGGCTGTGCGGAGGGCGGGGCGGGGGCAGCAGGGGGCTCTGCCCGGGCAGTCAGGGCTCCCCATGGCCCCAGGGCGGCGCTAGGGGCTGTGCGGAGGGCGGGGCGGGGGCAGCAGGGGGCTCTGCCCGGGCAGTCAGGGCTCCCCATGGCCCCAGGGCGGCGCTAGGGGCTGTGCGGAGGGCGGGGCAGGGCTCCAGAGGGTGGATGGTGCCCTGGGGGCCGGGGTAGGAGGAGTGGAGAGGGGGGTTGGTGGGGTCCAGGCAGGGGGTCAGCGGAGTGGGGGGGTCGGTGGAGCCGGGGCAGGGGCTCAGGGAGGGGGCTGGGGGGGCAGGAGGGGGGCTCCCTGGAGCCAGTCGCTCAGTTCCCCCCTTGCCTCAGCCTGGCTCTACGGGGACCCACGGCAGGTGATTTACCCCCCGGAACTCGACCGGTGCCTACTGCGGGATCGGGGGCAACGTGTGAGTACCCCCCGGCCCCCTCTCTGCCCCCCTCCTCCCCCCACTGCCCCCTGACCTCATCCCCCAACCCCCCTCTGCCCCCCACCTCGCCCCTCTCCCTGCCCCCCGACCCCCCCTCTACCTCCCACCTCACCCCCCCTCCCTGCCCCCGACCACCCCACCTCATCCCCTCGCCCCTCTCTGCCCCATCTCGATCCCCTGCCTCATCTCCCCTCTGCCCCCTCCGTCCCCCCGCCCCCTGACCTCATCCCCCTCTGCCCCCACCTCACCCCTCTCCCTGCCCCCCAGCCCCCCTGCCCCCTTCCTCCCCCCACTGCCCCCTGACCTCATCCCCAACCCCCCTCTGCCCCCACCTCACCCCTCTCCCTGCCCCCAACCCCCTCTCTGACCCCTGCCTCGCCCCCCCTCCCTACCCCCGACCACCCCACCTCATCCCCTCACCCCTCTCTGCCCCCCCAGCTCGATCCCCCACCTCATCCCCCTGCCCCTGACCTCATCCCCCTCCCTACCCCCTGCTCCACCCCCCGCCTCATCCCCCCACCTTGTCCCCCTCCTGCCCCCCGACCACCCCACCTCATTTCCCCGCCCCTCTCTGCCCCCCCGCCTGCTCCCCTCCTCATCCCCCCTCCCTGGGCCGCGTCAAACCCAGGGCGTTGCATACGGGGGGCGGCCACTGGCTCTTACCCCTTCTGTCATCTTTGATCGGTCCCCCCCGGCCCCCCCGCTCCAGCCTTCTGGTCCCTCTCGCCCTGTCTCCCTCCAGCCCTGTTGCCCCTCTCTCTGCCCTGTCTCCCTTGGCTCTCACCCCTTCTGTCCCCCCCGGCTCCTTGCCTCGTCCCCCCTCCCTCCTACTCCTCTTCCTCCCCCATCCTCCGTGTCTCTGACCCCCCTCTCCCCCCAGGGGCAAACCCTATGTGCTGTATTTCGACTTGCTCCAGTGCGTCACCTCCCTCAACATCCTGGCAGCGGCGATGAACGGGCTGCAGTGTCCGACCACGCAGGTACGGCCCGGATGCCTGGGTCCTCTCCCGGGCGCGCTCAGGGGAGTGGGGGCTGGTGTGTCAGAGCAGGGGGAGCTGGGAGTCAGGACTCCTGGGTTCTGTCCCAGATCTTGGGGGGGGGGGTGTCTGGTGGTTAGAGTGTGTGTGTGTGTGGGTGGGGTGACTCGGAGCCCTGGACTCCTGGGTTCTCTCCCCGGCTCTGGGAGGGGAGTGGGGCTGGTGGGTTAGAGCAGGTGGGTCTCGGAGCCAGGACTCCTGGGTTCTCTCCCTGGCTCTGGGAGGGGAGTGGGGGCTGGTGGGTTAGAGCAGCGGGGGGTTGGGCACCAGGACTCCTGGGTTCTCTCCCAGCTCTGGGGTGGGGGCGGTGCAGTCTGGTGGTTAGAGTGGGGGTGGGGGGGCTGGGAGCCAGGACTCCTCAGTTTTGTCACCTCCATTCGCACCCCTAGATGTGACCCCTGCTGTGTGATATTCTGTGACATGTCCCCAGGTCTGTGTCGCCTCCTGCCCCGACGCCTTCTGGGTGGTGCACCCGCGGGGTATGTGCCTGGGACGAAGCCAGCGGCCGTGCTGAACCAGACCTGGTGTAACCCCAGCCTCAACCTATCCACCACCAGCCTGGTGCGTGCGACCCACAGCCCCCCACCAGCACCCCTCACTCCCGACCCGCAGCCCCTGCCAGCCCAGCGCTGCCCCCAGCTCTGCCGGTGCCCCTCACTCCCAACCCGCAGCCCCCTGCTAGCCCAGCCCTGCCCCCCAGCTCTGCCGGTGCCCCTCACTCCCGACCCGCAGCCCCTGCTAGCCCAGCCCTGCCCCCCCATCTCTGCCGGTGCCCCTCACTCCCGACCCGCAGTCCCTGCCAGCCCAGCCCTGCCCCCCATCCCTGCCGGTGCCCCTCACTCCCGACCCGCAGCCCCCACCAGCCCAGCCCTGGGCGCCCCACCCCCAGCTCTGCCGGTGCCCCTCACTCCCGACCCGCAGCCCCCACCAGCCCAGCCCTGGGCGCCCCACCCCAGCCCTGCCGGTGCCCCTCACTCCCCGACCTGCAGCCCCTGCTAGCCCAGCCCTGCCCCCCCCAGCTCTGCCGGTGCCCCTCACTCCCGACCCGCAGCCCCTGCTAGCCCAGCCCTGCCCCCCCCAGCTCTGCCGGTGCCCCTCACTCCCGACCCGCAGCCCCCTGCCAGCCCAGCCCTGCCCCCCCAGCTCTGCCGGTGCCCCTCACTCCCGACCCGCAGCCCCCTGCCAGCCCAGCCCTGGGCCCCCCCCAGCTCTGCCGGTGCCCCACACTCCCGACCCGCAGCCCCTGCCAACCCAGCCCTGCCCCCCCCCAGCTCTGCCGGTGCCCCTCACTCCCGACCCGCAGCCCCTGCTAGCCCAGCTCTGCCCCCCCCCCAGCTCTGCCGGTGCCCCTCACTCCCGACCCGCAGCCCCTGCTAGCCCAGCTCTGCCCCCCCCCAGCTCTGCCGGTGCCCCTCACTCCCGACCCGCAGCCCCTGCTAGCCCGGCCCTGCCCCCCCAGCTCTGCCAGTGCCCCTCACTCCCGACCCGCAGCCCCTGCTAGCCCAGCTCTGCCCCCCCCCCAGCTCTGCCGGTGCCCCTCACTCCCGACCCGCAGCCCCTGCCAGCCCAGCCCTGCCCCCCCCAGCTCTGCCGGTGCCCCTCACTCCCGACCCGCAGCCCCTGCCAGCCCAGCCTGGGCTCCCTCTAGTGGCCAGATTCGTCCTGGCGCCCGATCTAACATTCAATGTCTCTTCCTCAGACAGTGTCAGAGATTCTGAACCGGGAGCTCTGCCCGCGATTCACCATCCCGTCCACGCCAAGTAAGCCCGGACGCCTGGGTTCTCTCCCAGCCCTGGGAGGGGTGGGGGGGGGTGGGGGCTGGTGGTTAGAGACGCCTGGGATGCTCTGTTGCCGTCTAGTGGACACAATGGGAACTTGTCAGGGCGTGTGGGGGAGTCAGGGCCCTGCACCCCACTTCCTGCCATTCCCCGGGACTCTCAGCCAGGCAGTAACACAGAAGGTTTATTGGACAGTAGGAACGCAGCTTACAGCAAAGCGTGTAGGTACAACCCGGACCCCTCAATCAAGTCCTTCTGGGGGGTTCAGGGAGCTCAGACCCCCAGCTTGGGGTTCCCTGCGTTGCACCACCCAGCCCCCAACTGAAACCCAAACCCTCCAGCAGCTTCTCTCCCCCTCCCCTCTGCTCCTCCTCTCCTTTGTTCAGTCTCCCGGGCAGAAGGTGTCACTTCTCCCAACCCCCCTTCTGGCTCAGGTTACAGCTCAGGGAGCTTCCTTCAAGGGAAGTCCCCCATCCCCAATGTAACTCCCCTGCAACATTCCCAGGTGAAATCCGCCCGCTCCGTCCCAGAACTGCACCCTGTGTCCAACGCCCCCCACAGGAGATTTAATTAATAGCCTCATAGGACTGGCTGGAAGGGACCTCGCGAGGCTGGTCCGGTCCCCTGCACTCAGGGCAGGACTCAGTATTATCCAGACCATCCCTGGCAGGGGTTTGTCCAACCTGCCCTTAAACCTCCCCCGGCAACTTATCCCAGTGCGAACCCCCGACAGGACGTTTTTCCTCATGTCCAACCTAAACCGCCCTTGCTGCAATTGAAGCCCATTGCTTCTTGGCCTGTCCTCAGAGGTTAACGAGAACAATTCTTCTCCGTCTCCTTGTAACAACCTTTCAGGTACTTGAAAACTGTGATCCCGTCCCCCCTCAGTCTCTCTCCTCCACACTACACAAACCCAGATCTTTCAATCTTCCCTCACAGCTCATGGTTTCTAGACCTTCGTCATGTTTGTTGCTCGTCTCTGGACTCTCTCCAATTTGTCCAACATCTTTCCTGAAATGTGGGGCCCAGAACTGGACACAACACTCCAGCTGAGGCCATATCAGCACGGAGCAGAGCGGAAGAATTACTGCTCGTGTCTTGCTCACAACACTCCTGCTAACGCAGCCCAGAAGGATGTTCGTTTTTTTGGCAACAGCGTCACACTGTTGACTCCTATTTAGGTTCTGGTCCACTCTGACCCCAGATCCCTTTCCGCAGTACCCCTCCCTAGGCCGCCATTGCCCATTGTGTCTGCAACTGATTGTTCCTTCCTAAGGGGAGAACTTTGCATTTGTCCTACTAAATTTCATCCTATTGACTTCAGACCATTTCTCCAGTTTGTCCAGATGATTTTGAATTTTAATCCTGTCCTCCAAAGAACTCGCAACCCCTCCCAGCTCGGTATCGTCCGCACACTTTATCAGTGGACTCTCTGCCATTATCTAAGTCACGGATGAAGATATTGAACAGAACCGGACCCAGAACCGATCCCTGCGGGACCCCACTCATGATGCCCTTCCAGCCGGACTGTGACCCACTGATCACTACTCTCTGGGAACGGTTTTCCAACCAGTTCCGCACCTTATAGTAGCTCATCGAGGTTGTATTTCCCTAGTTTGTTTAGGAGAAGGTCACGCGAGACCGTATGAAAAGCCTCACTAAAGTCCAGATATACCACGTCTCCCGCTTCCCCCTACGCACAAGGCTTGTGACCCTGTCACAGAAAGCTCTCAGGCTGGTCTGACACGACAAACCCACACTGACCGTTACTGATCACCTCATTATCTTCTAGGTGGTTGCAAATCGATTGCTGCTTTGCTCCGTTATCTTGCCAGGCCGGGAAGTGCAGCCAACTGGTCTGTGATTCCCCGAGTTAGAGACGTATTTGCCCTTTCCCAGGCCCCTGGAGTCTCTTCCGGCCCCCGTGAGAGCTGGTGGCTAACGGCTCAGGGACCCCTTCAGCCAGCGCCGCCCGGGCCGCAGGAAATCAAACTTCTCCAAGTCATTCGTGACTTGTTCTTTTCCTGTCGTAGCCTCAGCTCCGACCGCAGTGACCGGATCTCAGGGCGGTGAAAACGGAAACAAAAATGGCCTTTTACCCCCGGCCGGTCGCTTTTCTCTTCATCCCTTGTCGTTTGCCTGGTTCCCCGCTTCCTGTGGGGCTCCTTCCTCTGCGCCTCGGGGGCTGCAGGTCTCCGGGGCAGGCCGGGGTGGGGGGTCTCTGCCAGACACCCCCCACTCGGACTCACTTCCCCCGGGATCTCGCCAGCCAGTTCCCGGCGTTCACTGACGTCCCGTCGCGAGGTCTGTGGTCCATACAGTCACAGAAGAGGAGGGATTTCCCTGTAGCTAAAGGGGCTGGGGGTGTTGGGGGGGGGGGAGCTGGGGTTTGAGGCTGTCCCTGACGGTGCCTTGAAGCCCCCTGATGACTGTACCCCAATGTGACGACCCCCCCCGCTCGCTCTCTCCAGCCTTCAGTCGCTGCTTCCCCGATTTCAAACACGGCCGCCATGGACAACTTCAGCCTCCCGGGCCGGACGCCCAACGAGACCAAGGAACTGATCTCATCCGGAGCCCAGTGAGCGCGGGGCCCCTCCCCCCAACCCGCAGCCCCCTCCCCCCGTCCCAGCTCGGACCCGCCCCCTCTCTGCCCAGGCCCCTCCCCCAAACCTGCAGCCCCCTCCTCCTGTCCCAGCTGGGACCCGCCCCCTCCTGCCCAGGCTCCTCCCCCCAGCCCCCCTGCCCCCATCCCGGCCGGGGCCCCTCCCCCATCCCTGCTGTAGCCCCTCCTCCCCTGACCCACAGCCCCCTCTCCCTGCGGGGGCCCCTCCCCCCTCGACCCCTTTTCCCCCATCCCTGCCGCAGCCCCTCCCCCTCGACCCGCAGCCCCGTTCCCCCGTCCCTGCGGGGGCCTCTCCCCCCTCCCTCCTGTACCCCCTCCCCCCGACCCACAGCCCCTCCTCCCTGCTGGGGACCCTCCCCCCGACCACAGCCACCTCCCCTTGTCCCAGCCAGGGCCCCTCACTCCCAACCCACAGGCCCCTCCCCCCATCCCTGCTGGGGCCCTTCGCCCCCGAACCACAGCCCCCTGCCAGCCCCCCTCACTCCGTCTGGCCCCGCAGGCAGATCGTGACGTCTCTGAACGCCAAGGACATCGGGATGAAGATCTTTGAGGATTTTGCCAGCAGCTGGTACTGGATCCTCATGTGAGTGAGGCGGCCCCGGGAGGGGACCCAGGCATCCGAGCCGGCTCCTATAGTGGGACCCCAATCCCCAGCCCCACAGAGAGGCTGGGTCCCAGGCATCCGGGGCAGCACTGCCAGCAGTGGGTGGGCATGTGTGTGAGGCTGTGGGACCCAGGCATCCGGGCAATGCTGCTGGTGGTAGGTGGGAGGGGGGTGGGAATGGGACCCAGGCGTCCGGGCGATGGTGCTGGTGGTAGGTGTGTGTGTGTGGGAATGGGACCCAGGCATCCGGGCAATGCTGCTGGTGGTAGGTGGGGGGGGGGCAGGAATGGGACCCAGGCGTCCGGGCAATGCTGCTGGTGGTAGGTGGGGGGGTGGTGGGAATGGGACCCAGGCATCCGGGCAATGCTGCTGGTGGTAGGTGGGGGGGGGGCAGGAATGGGACCCAGGCGTCCGGGCGGTGGTTCTCACTCACCCCCCCCCCCCCAGCGGGCTGCTGATCGCCATGGTGCTGAGCCTGCTGTTCCTGCTGCTGCTGCGGCTGGTGGCCGGGGTGCTGGTCTGGGTGCTGATCCTCGGGGTGCTGGCCGTCACCGCCTACGGTGCGTGGGGCAGGGGCGGGGCCTGGGCAGGGGTGGGGCCTGGGGAGGGGCGGGGCTTGGGGGAGGGGCTGTGGGGGGTGTTGTCCTGGGAGGTCGGGGGCAGCGTTCCCAGGAGATGGAGCCCGGAGCTTGTACTGGGGGGCAGGCGCCAGGGCCCGTGGGGAATTTGGGGGCCAGGTGCCGGGTGGAGGCGGGGGGGGCTCTTTGGCAGTCCATGTCCCCCATGTGACCCCATCTTCCCCCCCCCCCCCAGGGATCTACCACTGCTGGCGGGAGTACAGCTCCCTGCGCGCGGCCGGCGCCACCATCAGCAACGTCGGCTTCACCACCAACCTGAGCGTCTACTCCAACGTGCAGGAGACGTGGCTGGCGGCCTGTGAGTCCGGGGCCCCTGAAACCCCTGGGGTGCTGCTGGGGACCCCCTGAAACCCCTGGGGCTCCGCTGGGGGCCCCCAAAAAACCCTGTGCCCCCCAAAACCCTGGGGCTCCACAGGGGGTCCTGGTAGGCGCAGGGATCGACTCCCCCAAACGGGGTGCTGCTCTGCTGACCCCTAAATTTGGGGGTGCACCTTTACTCCTGGGGAGCTTCCTTGCTGCCCCCCAAATTCATCCTCCCCCTTGATTTAGGGGCATGTCACTGAATTCCTAAACCACTGGGATGTCTTGACTTTGGGGGGCATCTTTCAGCACCCTGAAATTCAGTGATTCCTGAATGTGGCTGCCTGAATGTGGGACCCCTTTAGAAAGATCCCCCTAAAATGTGGGGTTTGTCGCTTTCTCCTTGGGGAGCATCCCTGACACCCCCAAAATCTGGGAATCTTTCCTAAATTGGGGGGCTTTCTGGACCCCTTAAACTGCAGGGTTGGCTGAGCCTGGGGCCCCCTGTGGAAATGGGGGAGCTGGTCGACACCCCAGTTTAGTGCCTCAGTCCAGGCCCCTCCCTTCCACTGGGGGAATTTGGGGGTTTGCCTCGTTTTAGGGAGTCAGTAAATCCCGCCGTGGGAACGTGGGGGTCTTTATTGAGTCCTTAATAAGTGGGGTGCCCCAAATCTGTTTCCTCTTGAAGTAGGGGGCACCTGTCTCTCTCCCAGCAGCCCCCCAGCCCTGTCTGTGCCCCCCCCCAATGTCTCTGTCCCCCCAGTGATAATCCTGGCTGTGGTGGAAGGCGTCCTCCTCCTCCTCCTCATCTTCCTCCGCAAACGCATCCTCATCGCCATTGCGCTCATCCAGGAGTCTAGCCGGTGAGTCCCCCCCCATGCCCCGGGGGGGCAGGGCAGCCCCTTGGGGGGTGGCAGGGGGGGCATGGGAGCCCCTTAGGGGGAGGCACTGGGGGTCTGATCCTCCCTGGGACACCTTAGCAGCCCTGGCTCCTGTCCCTTTAATGAGGGGGTAGGAAAGAGAGTGGAATCGGGGATGCGTTAACCTGTGGAACTGCCCGACACATGATTTTGGGGGAGAGAGAAAGGGTTAAAAGCAGGAGGGCCCCACGGGTCTGACCTTGGGGGGCTGGAAACGGGGCTGGATGGGCCCATGGGTCTGACCTGGGGGAGGGGACGATGCCAGGCGAGCTACGCCTGATCTCCAGCAGACGGGATGCCAGGTTAGATGGGCCCATGGATCTGATAGCCGGTGGGGCGGTGAGCTCTACGTCTCTATGGGGAGTGGGGGACTATGGGGGGGAGGACAGGAGCTCTGGGGGGGTCCCCAAAACAGGAACTAACATGGGGTCCCCCTTTTGTCTCCGCTTCCAGGGCCATCGGCTACATGATGTCCACCCTGTTCTACCCACTGGTCACTTTCCTCCTGCTCCTCATCTGTGTGGCCTATTGGGCCATGACGGCTCTGTATCCTCCGGGTGCCCCCTGCCCCCCGGCCGCCCCCCTGCAGCCCCACCCACCTCCCGGCCAGATCGGGGCCGGCGCCCCCCCACAGGGGACAGGCCCCTGAGCCAGCCAGTCCCTGCCCCCCTGAGCTAGCCAGTCCCTGCCCTGGGGCCGGGTGGGAGCCGGCGCCCCCTAGAGGGGCCAGGCCCCTGCCCCATTCCCTGCCCCCCTGAGCCAGCCAGTCCCTGCCCTGGGGCCGGGTGGGAGCCGGCGCCCCCTAGAGGGGACAGGCCCCGTGTGCTCCTGTTGTCTCCCCTTGACTGCTCCCCCCAGCTATCTGGCCACGTCCGGGACTCCCTTGTATCGTGTCACCAGTGGCAATTCCAGCGACCCCAGGTGCTTCGGGATCTCAGGCAACGACACCTGTAACCCCATGGTGAGAAACCAGGAGAGAACCCAGGAGTCCTGGCTCCCAGGCCCCCCTGCTCTAACCCACCAGCCCCCACTCCCCTCCCAGAGCCAGGGAGAGAACCCAGGAGTCCTGACTTCTAGGCCCTCTAGCCCAGCTGAAATTGGGGGGGCCGAGGGCTGACCCCGCTTCTCCCTTCGTGTCCCCACCAGACTCCTGGGTTCTGCTCCCTTCGTTCTCAGGCTCCCGCTCCCGGCTCGTTCCTCACGGTGTTCGTTCTCCTCCTCTCGCTGGTTCCTTCCTTCCTTCTCGCCCCATCTGCCTTTGGGCCCCTTCTCTTCTCCGTTCCTTCCTTCCTTCCTTCTCGCCCCATCTGCCTTTGGGCCCCTTCTCTCCTCCGTTCCTTCCTTCCTTCCTTCTCGCCCCATCTGCCTTTGGGCCCCTTCTCTCCTCCGTTCCTTCCTTCCTTCCTTCCTTCCTTCTCGCCCCATCTGCCTTTGGGCCTCTTCTCTCCTCCGTTCCTTCCTTCCTTCCTTCTCTCCCCATCTGCCTTTGGGCCCCTTCTCTCCTCCGTTCCTTCCTTCCTTCCTTCCTTCTCTCCCCATCTGCCTTTGGGTCCCTTCTCTCCTCCGTTCCTTCCTTCTCTCCCCATCTGCCTTTGGGCCCCTTCTCTCCTCCGTTCCTTCCTTCCTTCCTTCCTTCTCGCCCCATCTGCCTTTGGGCCCCTTCTCTTCTCCGTTCCTTCCTTCCTTCCTTCCTTCTCGCCCCATCTGCCTTTGGGTCCCTTCTCTTCTCCGTTCCTTCCTTCCTTCTCGCCCCATCTGCCTTTGGGCCCCTTCTCTTCTCTGTTCCTTCCTTCCTTCTCTCCCCATCTGCCTTTGGGCCCCTTCTCTCCTCCATTCCTTCCTTCCTTCCTTCCTTCTCTCCCCATCTGCCTTTGGGCCCCTTCTCTTCTCCGTTCCTTCCTTCCTTCCTTCCTTCTCGCCCCATCTGCCTTTGGGTCCCTTCTCTTCTCCGTTCCTTCCTTCCTTCTCGCCCCATCTGCCTTTGGGCCCCTTCTCTCCTCCGTTCCTTCCTTCCTTCCTTCTCTCCCCATCTGCCTTTGGGTCCCTTCTCTCCTCCGTTCCTTCCTTCCTTCCTTCCTTCTCGCCCCATCTGCCTTTGGGTCCCTTCTCTCCTCCGTTCCTTCCTTCCTTCTCTCCCCATCTGCCTTTGGGTCCCTTCTCTCCTCCGTTCCTTCCTTCCTTCCTTCCTTCTCTCCCCATCTGCCTTTGGGTCCCTTCTTTTCTCCGTTCCTTCCTCCCTTCTCGCCCCATCTGCCTTTGGGCCCCTTCTCTTCTCCGTTCCTTCCTTCCTTCTCTCCCAATCTGCCTTTGGGCCCCTTCTCTTCTCCGCTCCTTCCTTCCTTCTCTCCCCATCTGCCTTTGGGCCCCTTCTCTCCTCCGTTCCTTCCTTCCTTCCTTCTCTCCCCATCTGCCTTTGGGTCCCTTCTCTTCTCCGTTCCTTCCTTCCTTCTCGCCCCATCTGCCTTTGGGCCCCTTCTCTTCTCCGTTCCTTCCTTCCTTCTCTCCCCATCTGCCTTTGGGTCCCTTCTCTCCTCCGTTCCTTCCTTCCTTCTCTCCCCATCTGCCTTGGGCCTTTTCTCTTCTCCGTTCCTTCCTTCCTTCTCTCCCCATCTGCCTTTGGGTCCCTTCTCTTCTCCGTTCCTTCCTTCCTTCCTTCTCACCCCATCTGCCTTTGGGCCCCTTCTCTCCTCCGTTCCTTCCTTCCTTCCTTCTCTCCCCATCTGCCTTTGGGTCCCTTCTCTTCTCCGTTCCTTCCTTCCTTCTCACCCCATCTGCCTTTGGGCCCCTTCTCTTCTCCGTTCCTTCCTTCCTTCTCTCCCCATCTGCCTTTGGGCCCCTTCTCTTCTCTGTTCCTTCCTTCCTTCTCTCCCCATCTGCCTTTGGGTCCCTTCTCTCCTCCGTTCCTTCCTTCCTTCCTTCCTTCTCGCCCCATCTGCCTTTGGGCCCCTTCTCTCCTCCGTTCCTTCCTTCCTTCCTTCTCTCCCCATCTGCCTTTGGGCCCCTTCTCTTCTCCGTTCCTTCCTTCCTTCTCGCCCCATCTGCCTTTGGGCCCCTTCTCTCCTCCGTTCCTTCCTTCCTTCCTTCTCTCCCCATCTGCCTTTGGGTCCCTTCTCTTCTCCGCTCCTTCCTTCCTTCTCTCCCCATCTGCCTTTGGGTCCCTTCCCTCCTCCGTTCCTTCCTTCCTTCCTTCCTTCCTTCTCGCCCCATCTGCCTTTGGGCCCCTTCTCTCCTCCGTTCCTTCCTTCCTTCCTTCCTTCCTTCTCTCCCCATCTGCCTTTGGGCCCCTTCTCTTCTCCGTTCCTTCCTTCCTTCTCTCCCCATCTGCCTTTGGGCCCCTTCTCTCCTCCGTTCCTTCCTTCCTTCTCGCCCCATCTGCCTTTGGGCCCCTTCTCTCCTCCGTTCCTTCCTTCCTTCCTTCCTTCCTTCTCTCCCCATCTGCCTTTGGGTCCCTCCTCTCCTTCCTTCCTTCCTTCTCTCCCCATCTGCCTTTGGGTCCCTTCTCTTCTCCGTTCCTTCCTTCCTTCCTTCTCTCCCCATCTGCCTTTGGGCCCCTTCTCTTCTCCGTTCCTTCCTTCCTTCCTTCTCTCCCCATCTGCCTTTGGGTCCCTTCTCTTCTCCGTTCCTTCCTTCCTTCCTTCTCTCCCCATCTGCCTTTGGGCCCCTTCTCTCCTCCGTTCCTTCCTTCTCTCCCCATCTGCCTTTGGGCCCCTTCTCTCCTCCATTCCTTCCTTCCTTCCTTCCTTCCTTCCTTCCTTCTCGCCCCATCTGCCTTTGGGCCCCTTCTCTCCTCCGTTCCTTCCTTCCTTCTCTCCCCATCTGCCTTTGGGCCCCTTCTCTTCTCTGTTCCTTCCTTCCTTCTCGCCCCATCTGCCTTTGGGCCCCTTCTCTTCTCCGTTCCTTCCTTCCTTCCTTCTCTCCCCATCTGCCTTTGGGTCCCTTCCTTCCTTCCTTCCTTCCTTCTCTCCCCATCTGCCTTTGGGCCCCTTCTCTCCTCCGTTCCTTCCTTCCTTCTCTTGCCTGTGGCTTCGCCCGCGGTCAGGCGTCCGTCCGTGCAGCTGTCCGGTCGTCGTCTCTGGGCCTCTCCTTCCTTCTTTCCATGTTTGTTCCTTTACCCGTCGGTCCCTTCGTCCTCCTCTTCCCCTGCACACCTCCGTTGGGCCAGTCGTTGTCGTGTTCTTGTCGTTTATTTCTTCCTTCTCTCCTTCCTTTTATCTAGCCGTTCTCAGGATCGCTCATTCCTTTACCTAGTTCTCACGTTCTCTCGTTCCCAGATTTGTTTGTTCCGCCAGGCTCCTGTTCCTTTGTCTGCTCGTTTTCTTGTTCTCTCCTTTATTCCTTTATCTGGTGGTTTTCTCTTTCCTTTGTCTAGCCATTCTCGCCTTCATTTGTTTATCTGATTGTTCTCCCATTTTCTCATTTATTCCTCTACTGGCCGGTCTCACGTTCCTTTGTTCCTTTATCCAGTGGTTTTCTCTTTCTGTTATTTGTTCCTTCTCTGGTTCCTTTTTTTATCAGGTGGGTCTCTCGTTTTCTCATTTGTTCGTTTTCTCATTCCTCTATGGGCCGTTCTCTCGTTCCTTCACCAGGTTGTTGTCTCCTTTACTCCTCTGTTGGCTGTTCTCACGTTCCTTTATTCCTTTATCTGGTTCTCACGTTCTCTCGTTCCTTCACTTGGTGTCACGGGGTCCCCGGGCGATGCTCTGGAACTGCTCCCCACAAAGCCAGTCAGGACTTTGGGGTGCCTCCTCTCCCTCGGAGCAGACCGTCTCCAGGGCAAGAAGCTCACACGGCTTCACCTCCTGGGTCTGACCTTAGAGCATCCAGCATCCTCTGCCCCACCGTGCACTTCCCACAGCGAGTCCGCCCAGGCCGGGTCCTGGGGAAGCCAGAGGGTCCTGCCCCCCAACTCCGCAGTCAGACGTGACTCTCAGCCAGCCAGTAACACAGAGGTTTATTAGACGACAGGAACACGGTCTAAAACAGAGCTTGTAGGTACAGAGAACAGGACCCCTCAGCTGGGTCCATTCTGGGGGGTGGGGAGCCAGACACCCACGTCTGCCCTCACTTCCCGTCCCCAGCCAGCCCCAAACTGCCACCCCGTCCAGCCCCTCCTCCTCTGGGCTTTGTTCCTTTCCTGGGCCAGGAGGTCACCTGACCTCTTTGTTCACCCACACCTTTAGCATCCCCTTGCACGGGGGAAGGGCCTGGCCATTAGTTGCCCGGAGACAGAGGGTCGGGCAGAAACTGAGGCACCCACACAGTATTCAGAGGAAACATTAAGAACAGTCACACTTCGTCACACCTGGTTGTTCTCACATTCTCTCATTTGCTCCTCTGTGGGCCGTTCTCACGTTCCTTTATTCCTTCACCGGGTGGTTCTCGCGTTCCTTCACCGGGTGGTTCTCGCGTTCCTTCACTGGGTGGTTCTCTGGTTCCTTCACCGGGTGGTTCTCCCCTTTACTCCTCTGTTGGCCGTTCTCCGGTTCCTTTGTGGGGCTGGGCCCCGGCTCACGCTGTCCCTCGGCCCCGCAGAAGTTCAACGCCTCCCGCTACCTGCCCTGCCCGGCCGCGGGCTGCACCTTCTACAAGTACAACGACGAGGGGCTCTACCAGCGCAACCTCTTCAACCTGCAGCTCTACAACGTGCTGGGGCTGCTGTGGGCGGCCAACTTCGCGCTGGCGCTGGGGCAGTGCGCGCTGGCCGGCGCCTTCGCCTCCTACTACTGGGCGCGGAACAAGCCCCGCGACATCCCCGCCTGCGCCGTAGGCAGCGCCTTCCTGCGCACGCTGCGGTGAGCCCCGGGCACCTGGGCCCCCCCGTCCCTCCTGCTGGGCCCCCCCGTCCCTCCTGCTGGGCCCCCCATTCCCCTCGCTGGGCCCCCCCTCCCTCCTGCTGGGTCCCCCCAATCCCTCGCTGGGACCCCATCCCCTCCTGCTGGGCTCCCCCATTCCCCCACTGGGGCCCCCCCATCCCTCCTGCTGCACCCAGGCTGCAGGGAGCCGGACGCCTGGGTCCCCCCATCCCTCCTGCTGGGCTCCCCCATCCCCCCGCTGGGCCCACGCTGCAGGGAGCCGGCTGCCTGGCCCCCCCCCCGACCTGTCCCATATCCCCCCACTGGCTCCACGCTGCCATGAGCCGGACACCTGGGTCCCCCTGACCTGCCCCCGCCGGGCCCCCCATCCCCTTGCTGGGTCCCTGCTGCAGTGAGCCAGACACCTGGGTCCCCCAGCTGGGCTTCCGAGGAAAGGGATTATGCAAATGAGTTTGATTCATTGCCTATGCAAATGAGGGGAGCCAGACATCTGGGCTCCCTCCCCCTAACCCGGCTTAACTAGCAGGTGTCTGATTTCAGGGGCCTCACCTGGGGCTTTACCCTTCAAGGGGCGGAGCGGTATGCAATTAGGGGCTGGGTTATGTAAATTACATCGTGCATATTCATTATCTATGCAAACGAGAAGTGTAAGAAGCTGCCTGTATCTTCTGAGGGGGACGGAGCTGGGAGCCAGGACTCCTGGGTTCTCTCCCCGCTCTGGAAGGGGAGTGGGGGCTGGTGGGTTAGAGCAGGGGGAGCTGGGAGCCAGGACTCCTGGGTTCTCTCCCCGGCTCTGGGAGGGGAGTGGGGTCTAGTGGCTTAGAGCAGGGGGGCTGGGAGCCAGGACTCCTGGGTTCTCTCCCCCGCTCTGGGATGGGAGTGGGGTCTAGTGGCTTAGAGCAGGGGGGCTGGGAGCCAGGACTCCTGGGTTCTCTCCCCGGCTCTGGGAGGGGAGTGGGGGCTGGTGGGTTAGAGCAGGGGGGGCTGGGAGCCAGGACTCCTGGGTTCTCTCCCCCGCTCTGGGATGGGAGTGGGGTCTAGTGGCTTAGAGCAGGGGGGCTGGGAGCCAGGACTCCTGGGTTCTCTCCCCGGCTCTGGGAGGGGAGTGGGGGCTGGTGGGTTAGAGCTAGGGTGACCAGATGTCCCGATTTTATAGGGACAGTCCCGATTTTGGGGTCTTTTTCTTATATAGGCTCCTATTACCCCTCACCCCCGTCCCGATTTTTCACACTTGCTGTCTGGTCACCCTAGTTAGAGCAGGGGGGGGCTGGGAGCCAGGACTCCTGGGTTCTCTCCCCAGCTCTGGGAGGAGAGTGGGGGCTAAGGGGGGGAGGGGCTGGACACTAGGACTCCTGGGTTCTCTCTCTACCATTCTGTCTGCCACACTAACTGGGGTCCCCCCCATGTCTCCCTGCAGGTACCACACGGGGTCGCTGGCTTTCGGGGCCCTCATCCTCACCATCGTCCAACTGATCCGCATCCTCCTGGAATACCTGGACCACAAACTCAAAGGTGGGGGCCCTCCTGGGGGGAGTCATCCCTGCTCCTGCCCCCCATTTCCCAGCCCCCCTCCTTAACTTTCTGCCCTTCACCCTTGCCCCAAGATCCCCAGCTGCCCCACAGCTGCGTTTTGGGGTCTAGCAGAATCTGACCCCCCCGAGCCCTCCACATGTCTTCGAGCACCCTGACATTTGTCCCTGCTCCACGCAACCTGCACCCCAAATTTCTGCTTTCTCCCCAACATGTGACACCGTGGAAATCTTCACCCCCAAAATATTGACTCCCCCCCCCCCCCGATTTTGCACTGGTTTGTCCCAGGATTGCCCCCCCCCCAAGTGGAGCTGTGCCTCCGAACTGGGATCCTCACCCCCAACATTCAGCACTCCCCCCAATGGGCCCCCCAAACCGTGAGCTCTCCTGCAAGCACCCCAAATTCTGGGGCCTGGCCCAAGAGCCGTCACCCTGCATGTGCAGCATCTCCCCGGACACCCCCCTGCGTTTCAGCAGCCCCCCAAATGCCCAAACCCTGCCCCCCCAAAATCGCCTGTTACCCCACCTCTGACACCTTCACCCCCACTTCGCTCCTTGTTAGCTCACAGATGGGCCAGTCCCAAAGGGGGATGCCCCCCCACTTCTCCTAGTCCTTGAGACATTTTGGGGTTCAGAGACCCCAATATTGCAATGAGAGACGCTAATTTCCCTTGTACCCAATATCTCGCCATATCCCCAGTCCCTGAGCCAACTCAGGGTTTGGGGACCCCAAGACATTTTGGGGTTCAGAAATGTCCCCAGATACCTCATTGTTCCCCCAGGCCTCAGATGTCCCTGTTTGTGCACCCCCAATATTTCATTGTTCCCCAAGATATTCTAGGGTTCAGGGATACACCCAAATATTTTGCACACCGACCCCTAAGCATTTTAGGGTCCTGGGATGTGTCCCCCAGTCTCCCAATACATTTTAGTATTCAGCTATGCCCTTGCACCCCCAAATACAAGAGATTGGGGTTCAGGAATCCCCCTTGGCCTTGTACCCCAAAATCCTGGCCTACCCCCAGCCCCGGAGACCTTTGGGGGTTTGGGGACATGGAGGGTGGCTCTTCCCCCCGTGGGGGGCTCTGGCAGGGGGCTGGGGGTGTTTGGGGGTGCACAGGGGTGTCTGATTGGTTCCTGCCCCCCTAGGAGCCCAGAACCCCTTCACACGCTGCCTGCTTTGCTGTCTCAAGTGCTGCTTCTGGTGCCTGGAGAAATTCATCAAATTCCTCAACAGGAACGCCTACATCATGGTGGGGAGCGCGGGGGTCACGGGGGGGAGCAGGCTCTGGGGGGTCACGGGGGGGAGGATGGGCCCTGGGGGGGTATATAGGGTTATGAGGTGTGAGGGGATGGGGGGTCATGGGGGTGGGGGCATAGGGGGAACCCAGTGGGGGATCATTGGGGTATGTGAGGTGGGCCCTGTCACCGGGGTGTGGGGAGATCCCTTTGCACAGGGGCTTCTTGGTGTGTGTGGGGTGGTTGCTGGGGGGGTCTCTGTGGAGGGGCACTCCTGGATGTGGAGCTTTGGGGGAGGGGTCTGGGTGGGGTCCCTGGGCTGTTGGAGGGGCTATTTCTGTCGGGAGGAGTTTGGGGGGGTCCCATGCTATGGGGTGAAAGGGGAGAGCTGCCTGTCCTACCAGGGGGGACTCTGGGGCGGTTTGAGGGGGGTCCTGGGGGGAGAAGGGTTTCCAAGGGAGCCAGGGGTTCCTGGAAAGGGGCAAGTTTGGGGGAGTCCCGGGGGTGGGAGCAGGGGGGAGGGGTCTCGGGGTGGGTTTGGGGAGCAGAGTTGGAATGTGTCTCTCCCCCCGTTATTGGGGTGTCCCCGTCACTTTCCCCAGATTGCGATCTATGGGAAGAACTTCTGCACCTCCGCCAAGAATGCCTTCAAACTGCTCATGCGCAACATCGTCAGGTAACCGGACGCCTGGGTTCTTTCCCCAGCATTGGGAGGGGAGAGGGGTCTAGTGAGTTAGAGCGGGGTGGGGGGGTGTGACGAACTGAGACTGTTCTTAGAGTGGTCTGTGAATGCTGACAGGGGAGTGTGGCTAGGATAGTCTGCATTGGGGGATGGGAGACTGACCGATGGAGAATACCTGAGCCTGTAACATGAGAACCCAGGAAGGGGTTAGAGGCCAGGTGACACCTTTGCCCGGGAAACTGAACAAAGGCTGTGGGAGGGGTCGCTGAGGAGAGAGTGGGAGAAGCTGGCTAGTGACCAGGGCTGGGGGGCAGACGGGGCTCTGACCTCGCAAGGGGGCTGGGGCGCCCTGGGACCCCAACATGGACCTAACTGAGGGGGTCCTGTTGTCTGTACCTGCAAGACCTGTCTTGGACTGTGTTCCTGTCGTCTAAATAAACCTTCTGCTTTACTGGCTGGCTGAGAGTCATGGTGAATCGCAGGGAGCCGGGGGTGCAGGGCCCTGAGTCCCCCCATACTCCGTGACAGGGGGGTGGGCGCCCGGACTTCTGGGTTCTCTCCCCAGCTCTGGGAGGGGAGTGGGGTCTGGGTGCCGGGTGCCAGGACTCCTGCGTTCTCTCCCCGGCTCTGGGAAGGGAGTGGGGCCTGGTGGGTTAGAGCAGGGGGGGCTGGGAGCCAGGACTCCAGGGTTCTCTCCCCGGCTCTCAGAGGGGAGCGGACTCTGGGGTTCTTTCCCTGGCGCCGGGAGGGGAGGTGGGGCTGGGGACCAGGACTCCTGGGTTCTCTCTCTGGCTCTAGGACGGGAGTGGTGTCTGGGGCCGGGGGCCTGGACTCTGGGGTTCTCTCCACAGTGCCGGAAAGGGTGGTGGGGCTGGGAGCCAGGACTCCTGGGTTCTCTCCCCAGCTCTGGGAGGGGAGTGGGGTCTAGTGGTTAGAGCAGGGGGCTGGGAGCCAGGACTCCTGGGTTCTCTCCCCGGCTCTGGGAGGGCAGTGGGGGCTGGTGGGTTAGAGCAGGGGGGGCTGGGAGCCAGGACTCCTGGGTTCTCTCTCCGGCTCTGGGAGGGGAGCAGGGGCTGGGTGCCGGGTGCCGGGACTCCTGGGTTCTCTCCTCCCTGCAGGGTGGTGGTGCTGGATAAGGTGACTGACCTGCTGCTGCTCTTTGGGAAGCTGCTGGTGGTGGGGGGCGTCGGGGTCCTTGGGTTCTTCTTCTTCTCGGGCCGGATCAAGATCTCCGACCCCCAGTTCCGCTCGCCCTCCCTCAACTACTACTGGCTGCCCATCCTGGTACGTGCCTCCCGCCGGGGGGGGGGGGGGGGGCGCTCAGGACCTGGGGGCATGGGCGGGGTGGATCCAGGATATGGAGGTGGGGGCTCCTGCCCTGGGTGTGGGTCTGGAGTTTGGGGGTGAGATTTGGGACCTGGGGTGGTGGCATCTCAGCTCTAGGTGGGGGTTGGGGCCTGGCCCGGGATCTGGGGTGGTCTCCCTTGGGGGTCAGGATCTGGGCTGCCCCCTCCCCGCTGACCCCTATCTCCCCCTTGCAGACGGTGGTTGTGGGCGCCTACCTGATCGCCCAGGGCTTCTTCAGCGTCTACAGCATGTGTGTGGACACCCTCTTCCTCTGCTTCCGTGAGTGCCCCCCGCCCCGCCCCGCCCCCCAGCCCGCCCCACAGCCGGGGCGCAGAGCGGGAGCTGACCCACTCTCTGTCTCCCCCCAGTGGAGGACCTGGAGCGGAACGACGGCTCGGTGGAGAAGCCGTACTACATGTCGACCTCCCTCATGAAGATCCTCAACAAGAAGAACAAGAAGGCGGAGACGAAATAGCCCCCGCCAAGTGTGGGGTGCTGCCCCTCCCCCGCCACTCCATTTCCTGTGGGGGAGCCCCCTTTGCCCCCCTGCCCGGTGGCCATCTTGCATTGCAGGTCCCTTCCCCTCGATGGCGTCACTTCCTGTAGGCCATATTGTAGCGTAGGCCTGCTCCCCTCCCCTGCCCTGCCAACCTTCCCCTCGCGGGCATTACTTCCTGTCGGCCATATTGTAGCATGGGCCTGTTCCCTTTCCCCACCATTGCCAACCTTCCCCTCACTGCTGTCACTTCCTGTAGGCCATATTGTAGTGTAGGCCTGCTCCCTTTCCCCACCATTGCAAACCTTCCCCTCGCGGGCATTACTTCCTGTCGGCCATATTGTAGCGTGAGCCTGTTCCCTTTCCCCACCATTGCCAACCTTCCCCTCGATGGTGTCACTTCCTGTCGGCCATATTGTAGCGTAGGCCTGCTCCCTTTCCCCACCATTGCCAACCTTCCCCTCGATGGTGTCACTTCCTGTAGGCCATATTGTAGCGTAGGCCTGCGCCCTCTCCCCACCATTGCCAACCTTCCCCTCGCGGGCATTACTTCCTGTCGGCCATATTGTAGCGTGGGCCTGCTCCCATCCCCACCATTGCCAACCTTCTGCTCGATGGCGTTACTTCCTGTCGGCCATATTGTAGCGTGGGCCTGCTCCCATCCCCACCATTGCCAACCTTCCCCTCGATGGCGTCACTTCCTGTCGGCCATATTGTAGCCTGAGCCTGCTACTTAAGTGACTGCAGCCAAGCTCCCTCACATTAGCTCCACTTCCTGTTGGCCATTTGACTCAGGGCGGCCTGCGCCGTAGTCCAGGCTGCCGCCTCTCCGGCCTGGTTCCTCCATGTTGTCGTGTGCCATCCGCCCCATTGCACGCTGCTGTCGGCCATTTTACTTTTCCAACCCCCGCCCCCTCGTCTTCCTGTCTCAGCCCAGGTCAGGTCCTGTCCGCCCGCAGCCCGCCCTTGATCCTGCTAATGGCCACCTTCCTTTCAGTCCCAGGCTCACTTCCTGTCTGTACCTGTGTCACTTCCTGTCCATGGCCAATCCAGGCCATGCCACATGCTGTAGGAATTACCATAATCAAAAGCCTCCTCCCCAGCCCTTCCCCCCCAGCGGCTTAGCCAAGGAAATGCTGTATATAGAACCTCTCAGGTTGTCTCTCTAGAGATGAAGGGCATTATGTAGGAAGGAGATTTTATTAAAGATGATTTATTGATTAATGGGGCTGGTTCGTTAATTACTCCAAAGCAGGTTGGGGCAGGACAGCAGCCCCATAGTGATGGGAGCCGGCCGAGGGAACGCCCCTCCTGGGAACCACGAATCAATGCAGCCAGCCAGCCCCACGGGGCCGGAAATCCCCCAGAGCCAACGTTTACTGGATGGGAAATACTCCCCCCGTCCCCCATCCCGAGTCAGCGTCAAGCGAAGCGAAGCGCCTCCTCCTGGCCGGGGCTGGAGGAGCTGGGATCCCCTGCAGCGCCCCGGCAGTCCCAGCTCAGCAGCCCCATCTCTGGTGGGGGCTTGGCGGGGGGCAGAGCCGGCCCCACACGCCAGACCCCAGATCTGCAACACAGACAAGGGCAGAGCTGAGCTGCAGCCCGGGAGAGAGATTTGCCCCCCCAGCTGCTCCCTGCCCCCTCCCCTTCACCCCCCCAGTAGTTTCTCCCCTCCCTTCCCCCTCTGCCCGGTGCCCCCACTCACCCTCCTCTGCTCACAGTGTCTGCGTCATGCCCCCGGCCCCACGCTGCAGCCAGGATGCCTGCAGCTTCTGCAGCCCCCGGTCCTTCTCCTCCGCCTCCCAGGCAGCCTTCTGCGGGGGTGGAAGAACCCACGAGATCAGCCCGAGACCGGCCACAACTCAATACAGGGCTGAGCCCAGCCGTTGTAGTTCCCATGGCAGCCAGCGGGTGGCGCCAAACCTGCCCCCGGGTGCAGTTCCTCCAGCAGCCCCTATTGGCAGCTGGGTGCAGGGCGGCTGCAGCCACTAGGTGGTGCTAATCGGGTCCCTCCCATCCCACTGCTGCCCCCCTGCCAGCCTGGGCCCCCCTCTCACCGCCAGCGCGTCGTCCCGCTCCTCCAGCAGCCCCCGCAGTCGGGCCAGCTCCACCCGGCACCGCACCAGGGCGTCGGCTCCCTCGGCCAGCGCCCCCTCCTGCCGGGCCAGGCGCCCCCGCAGGGCCCCCGCCTCCCGCGCCCGCTCGGCCAGCGCCTGGGTGCAGCCACGCATCTGATCCTGGGGTGGGGCGGAATGAGAATTACTGCCCCGTGTCTGCCCATGGTAGTGCCCCCAACCCTGCCCCATCTCCTGCCCCCCAGCCCTGCCACCCTCCACCAGCAACGACCCCCCCGCCCCGCGTCCTCCTCCACCTGTAGCTGCTGCTCTGCGGCCGCCTGCGCCGCCAGCGCCCCCTGCAGCCGGGCTTCCATCTCCACAGCCAGCCGGGCCCGCTCGGCCAGCGCCTCGGCCAGGAGCCCCTCCTGCTCCTGCAGCCGCTGCAGCAGCGCCGGGGCCGGGGCCGGGGCCGGGGCCGCCAGAGACTCGGCCAGCACCTGTGGGGAGAGAGTCACGGTGGGGTACATGGCGCCTGCCCAAGGACACAATGAGCTGAGATGGGGACACACTGTTGCAACTGATGTTCTGATCAGCACCTGGCCCGGTGGGAAGAGCTAGAAGGGGGGAAACATTGTTGCAACTGATGGTCTCTATGGCAGCTGCCGGGGGGGGGGGTGAAAGCCATGGGGAAACTGAGGCAGGAGCAGTCACTGTTGTAACCAGTGTTCTAGACATCACCGATCAGAGACGGGGGGTGAACACTGAATTCCCAAGGGAGTTTCTGAGGGGGGACCAGCCGGCAGGCGCGAACGAATTGTTGCAACGCGTGTTATACACGACCAGGAATCACGCAGGAGCCAGTAACCACTGTTGCAGCCGCTGTTCTGCATGGCCCCCGGGGCGAACGTGGGCGGGGGAGGGGGCTCCCTACCTCCAGGTCCTTGGTGCTGCTGGCCAGGGCGGCCTGCAGGGCAGCGACCAGCTCCTCCATCTCCTTCAGTGCCAGCGCCCGGGTCTGGTCCTGCCGGCGCCAGGCGTCCTGGGCCATGGCGCAAAGCGATGCCAGCTGCGCCCGCTCCAGCTCCTTCTGCTCCAGCGTCTCGCGCAGCGCCTGGAGACCCCCATGCCCCCCAAACAGTGTGTGGGGAGGGAGCTGGGGGGACAGAGCCCTCCTCCCTGGGTAAGGTGGGTTGAGGGGGTGTATACCCCACAGGAGACCCCCCTCCCTGGGTAAGGTGGGCAGGGGAAATTGGGGGGGTTTATACCCCATGGGGGACCCCCCCCGGGTAAGGTGGGCGGGGGAATTGGAGGGTGTATACCCCACAGGAGCCCCCCCTCCCTGGGTAAGGTGGGTGGGGGGAATGGGGGTGTGTGTATACTCCACAGGAGCCCCCCCTCCCTGGGTAAGGTGGGCGGAGGAATTGGGGGGAGTATACCCGATGGGGCCCCCCTTCCTAAGTAAGGGGGGCGGGGGAATTGGGGGGTGTATACCCCATGGGGCCCCCCCTCCCTGGGCAAGGTGGGTGGGGAGGATGGGGGGTGTATACCCCACGGGGGACCCCGCTCCCTGGGTAAGGTGGGCGGGGGAATTGGGGGGTGTATACCCGATGGGGGACCCCCCGGTAAATGGGGGCAGAGGGGGGCTGGGGGGTGTATATGACATGGGGAAAGGGGTCGCTGGAGGAAGATCTTGGGGGTGCCCTGCCCCTGGGGAGGGGTGTGGGAAATCCCGGGTGCCCCCCTCCCCCACAGCTCTGGGGGTCCCCAGCCCCCTTACGTGCAGGGTCTGCTCCCCGGTGCGCAGCGCGGCCGCCAGCCGCCCCAGGTCGCGGTCCTTGTCCCGCAGCGCCCCCTGCAGGCGGCCCCGCTCCCGCTCCAGCTCCAAGAAGTGATCGGCGAGGGTGCGCTGGGGGGCGAGAGGGGGCGAGTCAGGGGCCGGGCTGGAGGAGGACAGGCCGGGCTGGGGGGGGGGGACACGCGGGGACGGAGCCGGGCTGGGGGGGACACGCAGGACCGGCCCGCCCCCACCGCCTATGAAGGAGGGAGCGCGGCAGAGCCGGGGGGGTGCGGCCGGGGGGCTCCTACCTCCAGCGCCTCGTCTCGCTCCTTCAGCCGCCCGCAGAGGTGCGGGGCCAGGCTCTCCGGGGGGGCCAGGCTCTGCAGGGCGGCCAGGCAGTCCTGGGGGGCAGAGGGGGTGTTAGCGGCTGAGCCCGGGGTCTGCTCCCCCCACCCACCCCCGTCCCCCCCCTACCTGCAGCGCCGCCTCCTTGCTGTGCAGACACTGGGCCAGCACCCCCAGGAGCCGCTCCCGGCCCGGCCCCGGCCCCGGCCCCGGCGCGGAGGGGACCCCGGCGTCCTGCGGGAGAGAGACATGCGATGGGGTGAGGCCAGCAGGGGGCGCGGGGCCCTGGCAGGGTGGGGCTGGGGGCGCTGCCCCCCAATTCCATACCTCTGGGGCCCAGCCCCCCGTCTTCGCCCGAAGCCTCCTCAGCTCCCCCTCCGCAGCCGACAGCCCCTCGACAGCCCCCAGCAGCTCCCGGCGCCGGAGCCGGCGCCCCCCCAGAGCCTGGAAGGAGAATGGGGAGAAGGAGGCACTCCAACATCTCCCAGCGAGAGAGAGAGACTCTAGGGGTGGGGGCTGGTGGGTTAGAGGGGGGGGGCTGGCAGCCAGGACTCCTGGGTTCTATTCCTCGTTCCCCTTCTTACCTTTATCCCCAGTGGTACGAATTCATCCTCGATTTCCTCTTCTTCCTCCTCCTGCTCCTCTTCCTCTTCCTCCTCCATCTCCCTGGGGGGGGCAGAGGGGGCTGCCCTCCCCGCCAGCACTGGGATCCTGCTGCCGCGGGGCACCCTCAGCGCCCGCCGGCTGATGCCCCCGAGCGCCCGCAGCGCCTCCCCCAGCGGCTCTGGCCCGGCCAGGCTGTCCAGGGACAGGAGGGAGCAGGAGCGCAGGGAGAGCAGGGACCCGCCGTGCCCCCGGGTGCCCCCCAGGCCGGCCCGCAGCACCAGGGGCATGCTCTGGGACTTGTCCCGGCAGAGGGGCAGCGCCGGGGACCCGGCCCGGAGCTGCCGTGGTGTCCCGCACACCCACTCGTAATCCGCATCGGGCACCCGCAGCCCGTGGCAGCCGGGGCACCAGCGGTTCTGGCAGGGGCTCCCGGCGGCGCCCGGCTCCGCCCAGCACTCGAACCCGGCCAGCGCCATGTCCTCCTGCAGCAGCCGCTGGTACGGCACGTCCGGCAGCTGGGGGGCGCCCGCCGGGCTCGGGGGCAGGCTGGCCGTGGGGCTGCGCCGGGCATGGAGGTGCCGGAGGCAGCGGACCAGACGCTCCTTCTCCTCCAGGAGGCGCCGGAGCCGCTCGAGGGACAGCGCCTGCACCCGGGCGACCACCGTGTCGAAGCGGAAAACCCGTCCCAGCGCCTGGGCGCATTTCCCGCAGAGGAACTCGCCCCGGCCGTCGCCCCGGCGCGGCGCCTCCCCGCACACGTGGGCCAGGAGAACCCGCAGGTCGGGGCGCTGGGGGGCCCGGTGGAAGAGCCACCGGCGCTGGCTGCCCTGCAGCGGGGAGCCGCACAGCCGGCAGGCGTCGCTCTGGTCCTCCATGGGGGTCTAGAACCTGATCTGGAACCTCTGAGGGGTTCTAGAGGTCACCCAACCCACAGCTCCAACCGATCTAGAGCAAGGCAGGATCTAGAACCACCTCCCGGGGATGCGACGGCTCCAGAACATAGCAGGTCTTGCTGGTGTTTCCGGAGTCCGCACTCGTCAGCTTGGCAGGAGGTGTCAGCTCGGGAACCTGATGGCATCTACAGCCGTGTCTGCTCTAGATCATCGGGAGGTTCTGGATCCTCTGAGCTGGTGCCTCCAACGCTGAATCCAGAGCCCTATGTCTGGGCACTTCAGATGTCGTGGAGTGACTAGAACGTGACTCTAGATTGGCCTGTGCCTGGGTCTCCTCTCCAGCCTAGACCACCCAGATCTAGACACACGTAGAATTCAGTAACCGCGAGCAGGCTAGACCCCCACAAGGATCTAGAACTGGGTGCTAGAAACCTGGGATAATCTAGAACCCAGTTTTCCCATCTGATGACTCCACCTCACGGTGTAACAGGCCACAGGATGGTTGCAGGCTCTAGAACCCAGCACGGTCCAGATCCTTCGCTGCTCAGTAACGTGGGGTTTGGAGCATTTGTGTTCCTCTAGCGTCAAGCAGATTCCCTGGGGCCTGGTCTGGAACCTGGTGGAGTCTAGAACGTGGTGGGATCAGGAACCCACTTGCTCTAGACCTGGATTGTTCGTCCTGTTTCTCCAGATTCCCGGACGTGGCTGCTCCAGAGATGAGTGAGTCTAGAACCCCGAGCTAGATCCTTACGGTGTCTAGAACCCGGCTCACAGGTCCGCACCAATCTGGATCCTTCTCGGAGGGGTCGAATCGTGGCATGGGAAAGGGGCGGAACGAACCAGGCTAGGAGAGCAAATAAAATAAGGTCAGACCAGCCCTGCCCCCCCAGCTCTGCCGGTGCCCCTCACTCCCAACCTGCAGCCCCCTGCTAGCCCAGCCCTGCCCCCCCAGCTCTGCCGGTGCCCCTCACTCCCAACCCGCAGCCCCTGCCAGCCCAGCCCTGCCCCCCCGAGCTCTGCCGGTGCCCCTCACTCCCGACCCGCAGCCCCTGCTAGCCCAGCCCTGCCCCCCTCCCACAGCTCTGCCAGTGCCCCTCACTCCCGCCCTGCAGCCCCCTACTAGCCCAGCCCTGCCCCCCCCGCTCTGCCGGTGCCCCTCACTCCCGACACGCAGCCCCCTGCCAGCCCAGCCCTGCCCCCCCCAGCTCTACCAGGGCCCCTCACTCCCGCTGCGTGCTGTGGGTGTGTGGGAGGGGGTCAGGGAAGGGAGGTGGGGCTGGGCCAGTGAGGGGTCAGGAGACCGAAAGAGGGAAGGGGAGTGGGTGGGGATTCGGGGCCTAAGGGGAGGGGGTGACTTGGGGGGGGGAGCCAGCTGGGGCGGGGTCCTGGCCTGACTCCAGAGTCCACAAATACCCAGTGCTGCCCAGATCCGGGAGAGAACCCAGGCGTCCGGCCTCCCAGCCCCCACTCTCCTCCCAGAGCCAGGCAGAGAACCCAGGAGTCCTCGTTCCCTCCCACGCCCACCCTACTAGCCCCCAGTCCCCTCCCAGATCCGGGAGTGAACCCAGGCGTCCGGGCTCCCAGCCCCCTCCCCCACCCCGTTCCCTGGGGGTGGGGATAAGCAGACAGAGCCGCAGGGTTTGGACTTTAGCCTCCTCTGCGCCTTTCCCCCCCCCCGCCGGGAAACCCCCCCAGTCCCTCCCCGACCCCCCCGGGTCACCTCTCGGGTCCCGGGGCCTGAGTGAAAACGGGTCCCGGCCGCTCAGGTGTCTCCGGCCCCACCCGCATCCGGGATCCAGAGCCGCACACCTGCCGGGCCCGCCCCTCCCGGAGCCGGGCGGGAACCCAGGAGTCCGGGCTCCCAATCCCCGCCTCCCGCTCTAACCACCAGCCCCTACTCCCCTCCCGGAGCCAGGAGAGAACCCAGGAGTCCTGGCTCCCAGCCGCCCCTGCTCTGACCACCAGTCCCCACTCCCCTCCCAGAGCTGGGAGAGAACCCAGGAGTCCGGGCTCCCAGCCCCCCCTGCTCTGACCACCAGTCCCCACTCCCCTCCCAGAGCTGGGAGAGAACCCAGGAGTCCGGGCTCCCAGCCCCCCCTGCTCTAACCACTACACCCCACTCCCAGGCTCTCACCTGTCTCTGTCTCTCTCTCTCTAAGGGGGGGCGGGTGCTGCTGTCTCTGTCCTGCTGCCGCCCCCCCCCCGCCCCCAGCCTGTTTACAGACAAACCACTTAAAGGCAGCAGGTGCAGCCGGATTAACCCGCTAATCCCCCCCCAGCTAATCCGCCCCCCCCGCCTGGCTAGCGTGATGGGGGGGTCCGGGCTGAGCGCTGGGGCAGGGCGCTGTGCTGGGGGGGGTCCCAACCTTGCAGGGGGGGGGCTGTGCTGAAGGGAGGGGGCAGCAGGAGCTGGGGCCACAGACCCCCCGCACTTGACTCCCCCCCACACACCAAGGCGAGGGGGGGGGCGTCCCTTTAATTCCCGCCCCAGCGTCACCCTGATGGAATGTGACAGTCTGGAGCGGGGGGGAGGGGGGGGGGAAGTGGCGGGGCTGGGAGCCAGGACTCCTGGGTTCTCTCCCCGGCTCTGGGAGGGGAGTGGGGGCTGGTGAGTAGAGCGGGGGGGCTGGGAGCCAGGACTCCTGGGTTCTCTCCTGGCTCTGGGAGGGGAGTGGGGGATGGTGGGTAGAGAAGGGGGGGGGGCTGGGAGCCCAGACTCCTGGGTTCTCTCCCCGGCTCTGGGAGGGGAGTGGGGGATGGTGGGTTAGAGCAGGGGGGGCTGGGAGCCAGGACTCCTGGGTTCTCTCCTGGCTCCGGGAGGGGAGTGGGGGCTGGTGGGTAGAGAAGGGGGGACTGGGAGCCCGGACTCCTGGGTTCTCTCCCCGGCTCTGGGAGGGGAGTGGGGGATGGTGGGTTAGAGCAGGGGGGGCTGGGAGCCAGGACTCCTGGGTTCTCTCCTGGCTCCGGGAGGGGAGTGGGGGCTGGTGGGTAGAGAAGGGGGGACTGGGAGCCCAGACTCCTGGGTTCTCTCCCTGGCTCGGGGAGGGGAGTGGGGGCTGGTGGGTCAGAGCAGGGGGGACTGGGAGCCCAGACTCCTGGGTTCTCTCCCTGGCTCGGGGAGGGGAGTGGGGGCTGGTGGGTTAGAGCAGGGGGGGCTGGGAGCCGGGACTCCTGGGTTCTCTCCCCCAGAGGAAACCCACACACACGTTAGGGAACAAAGTGCTTTTATTGTTATAAATACACAGAACATGGGGGCCGGAATCGGGGGTGTAACACTGACCCCCCCCCGACATCTCCCCGGGGGCAGGGGGTACAGTGGGGTTCCCAGGCTGACCCCCCCACACCACAGCCCCATAAATATGTAAACATCCGCCCAGGGGCTGGGTCTGGGAACCCCAATATTTGACATGCCAGTCAGGGAGCCACACACAGCCCCCCTCTGTGAGAAACAGGGGGTCTCAGAACCGGGGGGCTGCAGAGACCCCCTCAAAGATTGTGCTCCTGCACCCCCAAATTTTGTGTCCTGGTCATGCTGACCCTTGGGGCTCTAGCCCCCCAAAATCAGTCTGGCACCCCCACATCAACCTGGAGCCCCCTCAAACTAGGGCCCCCATGATGCTGGGCCCCCCAAAAGCAGCTAGACTCCCAAACCTGCACCCCAAGTCAACTGCCCAGTCACCCCAACTGTGCACAGCACCCCAAAATTCAAAGTACCCCAGACAGCTGCAGCCCCACATTTCAAGTCAGATGCAGTCAGCTCTGCAGTTACCCCAATACACCCCTAGACTGCAAAGGGACTGGGCCCCCCAAAAACACCTAGAATCCCAAACTTGTACACTCGAAGCTGGATCATAAAATGCAGGAAACCTCCCCCCAATACAGCCTGGTACCCCAATACTGACAATGTGCTACAGATAATCAAACTGAACCTCCTAGTGACACCCCAGCAGCCCCCCCCCCAAATTATCCTAGAACCCCTGAATCCAGGGTCCAAGTCTCCAACTGTTTATAAAAATAACTGAACCCCAATAACTCATGCAAAACCAGCCACCCCCAAATTACCACCCCATCACCTCTAAAAACAGCCCCAAAATTCCAGCAAACCCCCAAATAAGTGGAGTTTCCTGAACTGAATCACCCTATGAATTAACACAAAATCTCTAGTGACCCCCAAAACTAGCAGCCTGCACAGGCAGGGAACCCCCAAACATAACCCCAAGTCCCTACAAGTCATGCAAATTTCTAGTGACCCCCAATTTAAGTGGTTCCCCAAAACTCAACCCCCCAAGTGAATCGCCAATGTGCTTAACTCAATCCACGTGAACTCCCTTCCAGGGTATGAACCCCAAAACTACCAGCAAATTCTCTAGTGACCCCCAATATCAACAGCCCATAAGCTACTAAAATAAGTGAACCTCTAAAATTCATGCAAGTGTCCCAGTGACCCCAAACTTCCCAGACCGAAGAACCAGGTGCTGCGACATGAACCCCAAAATATAACGCACAATTCCTGCTGACCCCAACCGGCAGGTCTCCTGGACACCCCAAAACCCCCAGCCCCAAACTGTCTCCTGGAAATGCAACCTCCAAATTCGGTCACCCCAAAACCACTCTTGAGGCCCTAAAACTGAACCCCCAATTGCAGCTGATGCCTCTTTCCAAGCCTTGGGGTTCAACTATGTTCCCCAGTTGAATCCACACCCATCTTCGGCACCCCAAAGTTGGGACTCCCACATCTAATCTTCCCCATAGTGAACCCTCAAATCCTCATCACCCCTCAGATCCTTGACCCCACTGTGGGGTCCTGCAGCTCCTCCAGGGACTTCCCCAAATCCCCTTAGACCCATCAGGCCCCCCAAATTCCTCTGCAACTGAACCCCCAAAACTGCCACATCTGGAAACGTACCTAAAAAGTTCTGTGAACCCCCAAACTAACCCCCAAATGTCAAGTACCCTAATATTCCCCCTTTTGGGGGTCCACTCCCTCCCCCTCCCCTGAGCTAAGACGGGGTTGGGTCTGGTTTTGGGGGTACAACAGCGGAGCTCTGAAGACCCCCGAAATCCCTGAGTCCCACACGGAACATGGCAGCACGGCTCGGCCCCCTCGTGCCAGGCACGAAAGGGTTAATACTGGACACTGCCTGGCTGGGGGGGCTGGGGCACCCCCAAACTGAGCCCCCCCAAACCAGGCAGCCATGACATGAACTACGGGCCGGTTCAAACCCCGCCACCCCCCAAATCTTTTACAATCACTTTCTGACAGGGAAAAGGACCCCAGACCCCCGTGTCCAGCCCCCCAAGGACCCACCCTCCCAAGGTCCCATTCCCAGGCCCCCCCCCCCAATTCCAGCCCCCCCCAGATCCTCCCCTAGGAAACCCCCCTGCTCCGAACACCCAGTTGGTACCAAACAGGATCCTGTTGCCTGGGGGTCGTAATTAAAAAGGCGGGGGCCCGCAAGCCCCCCCTGAATCCCCCCACGCTAGGAGAGCCAGGGGGCCAGGCAGGTCTCGTAGACGGTGCGGTTCGAGTGCCAGGCCGTGTGTGGCACCCCGGGCACCGGGCACCGGGCGATGGCACCGCGGGCGTCCAGCGTCTTCAGCCCAAAGCTGTCCTGCAGGTACACCTGGGGGGGGGGGGCACGGGGGGGGAAATCAGAGCCAGGCGAGAGTCACACAGTGTAATACAGATAGAGAGCCCCCCCGCCCCCGTCCCGCTGGGCATCAGGGCCAGAGACAGGAGAACCCAGGAGTCCTGGCTTCCAGCCCCCCCTGCTCTAACCACCAGCCCCCACTCCCCTCCCAGAGCTGGGGAGAGAACCCAGGAGTCCTGGCTCCCAGCCCCCCCGCTCTGACCACTAGCCCCCACTCCCCTCCCAGAGCTGGGGAGAGAACCCAGGAGTCCGGGCTCCCAGCCCCCCCTCCCCCGCTCTAACCCACCAGCCCCCACTCCCCTCCCAGAGCCGGGGAGAGAACCCAGGAGTCCTGGCTCCCAGCCCCCCCTGCTCTAACCCACCAGCCCCCACTCCCCTCCCAGAGCCGGGGAGAGAACCCAGGAGTCCTGGCTCACAGCCCCCCCTGCTCTAACCCACCATCCCCCACTCCCCTCCCAGGCCCCCCAGCTCCGCTCACCAGCTGCTGCTCCATGTCCACCACCGTCTCATTGAGGTTGTAGAAAGCGAAGAGGCTGTTTGGAGGGATCAGGGGGGGTTACTGGGGGGTCGTTCATTGGGGGGCGCCCAGGTCGCAGGGAGCTGCCGACCCAGCCCGGGGCCAGCCCCCAATTTCTGTTACCCCCCAGCACCTGGCGCCCTCCCCGGCGCCCCAAATCTTCCCCACTGGGGGTCCCCCTCACTGCAGATTCTTCCAGCCCCCTGAATCCTGCGTCAGCCCCCAAACTTCATCATATCCCCACGACCCCTCCCCCACAACCCTGCCCCTCCCCCATCTGAACCCCCCATGACCCTGCCCCCCTCTGCACCCCGCCCCTCCCACCACAGCCCCAGCTCTGAACCCTCCCACCTCCCAGGACAGCCCCCCACAGACCCCCAACTTCACACCCCCAACTTCCAGTGCCCCTTTCTATGGCCCCCATAAATCATCCCCGGCCCCGATCTCCCCCCGGCGCATTCACCTGGACTGCCAGGGCATGATGACCCCATCATCCGGACCCCCGACCAGAACCAGCTTCCTGATCCGCAAGAGGTTCCTCTTCCAGGCTGGGGGCACAGGGGACGGGAGTTATGGGGGGCAGGGGGACCCCAGCTGTAAACCCCCCATCCTGCAAGGACCAGCCTAGAGAAACAAGGGGCTGCGGGTCGGGAGTGAGGGGCACCGGCAGATCAGAGGGGCTGCGGGTCGGGAGTGAGCGGCACTGGCGGAGCGGGGGGCTGCGGGTCGGGAGTGAGGGGCACCGGCAGATCAGAGGGGCTGCGGGTCGGGAGTGAGGGGCACTGGTGGAGCAGGGGGGCTGCGGGTCGGGAGTGAGGGGCACCTCCCTTACCTGTGGTGTTGGGATTAACCCTTTCACTGTTGAGCAGGGCGAGGAAGTTGCTGCTGTTGAGATAAAGGTCCCGGTGATGTGGGTCTGGAAGGCAGGAGGGGGGGGGGGGTCAGAGTCTGTGGGGAGCCACCAGGCCCCACGTGCCCCTCCCCCGGCCCACCCTCCTTTCCCACGGACTCACCGTTCCAGTAGTTGCAGATGGAGACGTCCTGGCCCACCCGGGTGTAACAGAACCGGTACAGGTTGGACTTCACGTACCTGGGGAAGAGCCAGCGCAGGTACCGGGTGTCTGCAGGGGGGCAGGGAGTCAGACGGGCCTCGGCCCCCCCCGGTTCCCTCCAGCCCGGCCGGCGCCCCTCACTCCTGACCCGCAGCCCCCCCAGTGCCCCTCACTCCCGACCCACAGCCCCCAGCCCCGCCGGTGCCCCTCACTCCCGAGCCACAACCCCCCAGTGCTCCTCACTCCCGACCCACAGCCCCCAGCCCCGCCGGTGCCCCTCACTCCCGACCCGCAGCCCCCCCAGTGCCCCTCACTCCCGACCCACAGCCCACAGCCCCGCCGGTGCCCCTCACTCCCGACCCGCAACCCCCCAGTGCCCCTCACTACCGACCCACAGCCCCCAGCCCCGCCGGTGCCCCTCACTCCCGACCCGCAGCCCCCCCAGTGCCCCTCACTCCCGACCCACAGCCCCCAGCCCCGCCGGTGCCCCTCACTCCCGACCCGCAACCCCCCAGTGCCCCTCACTCCCAACCCGCAGCCCCCAGCCCCCCCAGTTCCCCTCACTCCTGCCCTGCAGCCCCCCCCCCGGTGCGCACTCACCCCCATACTGCCCCATCTGGGGGGCGGAGAGGGAGATGAAGGTGTCGACGTTGTGATCAGGCATGGTGGAGAGCAGAGCTCGGCAGATGAGCCCCCCTAGGGAGAGGGAGAAATGAGGGGGGGGTCGCTCTGATGCTGTGGGGGGTGGGGGAGGGAGAACCTGGCATGTCCCCCGACCACCACTGCGGGGAGACAAACAAAACCTCCCCCGATCGCCTGGGTCCAGGTCGCCTCAGGGGTCCGAGTGCAATTCCCACAGTGAGCAGCAGGGGGAGGCACCAAAACCGCTCCCCCCCTGTACCCCTCCAGCCCGGTGCCCCTCACTCCCGACCCGCAGCCCCCTGGGTCCCCCCAGCCCCCTGGTGCCCCTCACTCCCGACCCGCAGCCCTGCTCTCCCAGCCCGGGTGGTACCAGGGCCCCTGGGGCCGGCCGTACCCTGCGAATAGCAGATGAGATGCACCCCGTCGGCCGCGTTCTGCATGATGGGCGAAATGGCCTGTCGGAAACCCTCCACCTGCACCCACAGCGGCTTCAGGCTCTGGCTGTGGTCGAAGAGATCCACGACCGTCACGTTGGTGCCAGGGTGGGTCTGTGCCAGGGAGAGACGGGTGAGAGCCCAGTTCCCCCCTGCTCCGCTGGTGCCCCTCACTCCCGAACCGCAGCCCCCAGCCCGGCCGGCGCCCCTCACTCCCGACCCGCAGCCCCCAGCCCGGCCGGCGCCCCTCACTCCCGACCCGCAGCCCCCAGCCCGGCCGGCCGGTGGCCCTCACTCCCGACCCGCAGCCCCTGCCAGCCCAGCCCTGGGCTTCCCCAGATCTGTTGATTCCTGCGTGGGTGGGGATTGGAGAGAACTGATTTCACTTGGCATTTCTTATCTTCAGAGTTTAAAACAAACTTTGCATTCAGACACATTCAAACCGCCTGCCAGGCCTGGTCTGTGTGACAGGAAGGAAACTGAGGCAGGGAGCGATGAGGGACGTGTATGAGGTCACACATGTAGATAACTCTCTGATAATTTTCATATGACTTTACATTGTGCCTCTTCATATAACCTTGTAGTGGGTCTGCCCACGTGTGACCTCTGTTTTCATAAGACTTTGTATCGAGGCCTCACATAGAAACTTTGTGTCAAGCCTTGGAATAACCTTATAGCCCTAAGGATAGTTAAAGTAGAGGAAAAATGTCTTTTTGCTAGGAGTAGAATAAGATCTCAACCCCCCGCCCCCCTTAATCAATTGCCCTGTTGAATGACCGAGGTGTGGCTGAGGAAGGCGGGAGGCAGCACCTCCAGAGAGCCGCACCCCTTGGAGAGGGGCTGGGAGCCAGACCCAAGGACAATAAAACGTGTCCAGAGGGGGTTACAAGGCAGCAGTGGGACACCCCCAGAAGGAAGCAGCACAAAGGACCAACGGACACAGACACAGAGTTTGAAGCTGGCACAGATTTGCAGGAGAGGGAAGCTGCTATAAACGTGAGGTGTCTTGCAGAGGACCCCGGGTCTCGTCTTCTCAACATCGGAGCATCGATCCGGATCGGCAGAAGCCCGGCTCCACCCCTCCCCCATCTAACTCACCTGGCCAGTGCAGTTAAGGGGAGCAAGTAGTTGGTAACAACAACAAGACGGTGTGTGTGTAATATATATATATATACAGATCATATGCATATGATACAGTGTTGATTGATCCATGTATTACTAATAAATGTGGCATTTGCCTTATTCCCCCTGAAAAGATCCTGTGCAGTACTTTAAGTACAACATTAGCTTCACTCAGCACTGGGGCTGGGGTTACCCTGAGGCCAGGGGCTGCGGTGATGGCTGGTTCCTCCTTTAAGTACAACACACAGTGTGTGGAGAATGGAACCCAGGCGTCCCAGCCCCACCCCGCTCTAAGCCACCAGACTGGAGCTGGGAGAAAACCCAGGAGTCCTGGCTCCCAGCACCCCCTGCTCTAACCCACCAGCCCCCACTCCCCTCCCAGAGCCGGGAGAGAACCCAGGAGTCCTGGCTCCCAGCCCCCCCTGCTCTACCCCACCAGCCCTCACTCCCCTCCCAGAGCCGGGAGAGAACCCAGGAGTCCTGACTATCTGGTCTAACTACTACACCGCACTGCCCACGTTCCCTGTCACCCCATGGGCGTCTCCGGGTTGTTTTTCTACCTGCTGTTTTAGCTCCAGGGCCCTGAGTCAGCTGGGCTGGGGCCAGTGAAATCCACCCTCTGCTCCAGTTAGTAGAACATCTGCCCCCATCCCGCCCACAGCTGGGAGAGAACCCAGGAGTCCTGGCTCCCAGCCCCCCCTGCTCTAACCACCAGCCCCCACTCTGCTCCCAGAGCAGGGTAGAGAACCCAGGAGTCCTGGCACCCAGCCCCCCTGCTCTAACGCACCGGGCCCCACTCCCCTCCCAGAGCCAGGGAGAGAACCCAGGAGTCCTGGCACCCAGCCCCCCTGCTCTGACCACCAGCCCCCACTCCCCTCCCAGAGCCAGGGAGAGAACCCAGGAGTCCTGGCTCCCAGCCCCCCTGCTCTGACCACCAGCCCCCACTCCCCTCCCAGAGCCAGGGAGAACCCAGGAGTCCCGGGGGGGGGGACCCAGGCGTCCGGGCTGACCTGGTTGATGAAGCGCAGTAGCTGGCTGAAGACCGAGGGGCTGTCGAAAAGGCCATGAACGACCACGACCGGCTTGTAGGAGGCACCGAGGGTGAGGAGCAAGAGGAGGAGGAGACAGAGGGGGGCCAGCACCCCCCAGTTCCTCTGGGGTCGGCCCATCGTCCTGGAATCCCACCGCGGTGCAGGGGGGTCTGGGCAGGAGAGAGACACATGTTGAGGTTCACCGCCAGATCCCTCCACTGCACCCCCGTTTTGCAAGCAGGGAGGAGAGAACCCAGGGGTCCGGGCTCCCAGTCCCCCCTGCTCTAACCCACCAGCCCCTCCCTCCCAGCACCGGGGTGGAACCCAGGAGTCCGGGCTCCCAGCTCCCCCTTCCCCCAAGCGCTGGGGTGGGACCCAGGAGTCCGGGTCCCCAATGGGGGTACAGGGCAGATCACTTCACCCCCTTTCTCCGCCCCCCCCCCCCGCGCTCTGGGGAAGGGGCCCTTTGAGGGTCACCCCCCACTGCAAAGTTTCTAGCCCCCCCCCAGCCTCTGTCCCCTGCAACCAGCTGGGTCCGTCCCCCCCCGTAATGCACCCGGAGGGCTCCGGGGAGGACCCCAAAATCCCTCGCACCCCGGGGGGGGTTAAGTCCCCCCCTTCAGGGGCCAGGACTCCTGGGTCCGCTCCCCCGGAATGCAGCGCGGCTGCCCCTCCCCCACTGCCGGGGGGGCGGGTCTCACCTGAGCGGGGCCCCCCCGCGATCCGGCCGGTGCCTTGTTTACTTCCCGTCCCGGGCGAGCGGCCCCCCCGCCCCCGCGTCAGTTCCGGAACCCGGCCCCGGCAACCGCGCAGCTTCCCTAGCAACGGATGTATGAGCATTCCATCCCCGCCCCCCCCCCCGGGGCCGGGCCGAGAACCCAGGAGTCCGGGCTCCCAGATCCCCCTCCCCCGCCGTCCTGGGGCTGGGCAAAGAACCCAGGAGTCCGGGCTCCCAGATCCCCCTCCCGTCCCGGAGCCGGGGAGAGAACCCAGGAGTCCAGGCTCACATCTCCCTCCCCCACCCCCCAAGCTGGGGAGAGAGAACCCAGGCGTCCTGGCACCCGGCCCGCTCTCCAGGAGCCGGCTGGCACGCGGGCCCGTTTGCAGGGCAAACACTGGACGCTGGGAAGGGCTTGTCAAGAGGCGGCTGGAGAGGCTGGGAAGGAGACGGGGAAACCCGGGGAAAAGCCGGAACTGGCCCCGGGCAGAGTCCTGCGGCACCGGCCTGGGGCAGGGGGCTGGGCTGGGTGGGCACCGCGGGGGGCCGAGAGCCACTGAACCAAACCGGACCCCCGGGCGGGATGGGGGTGCGTCTGCCCTGCAGGCCGAGGAATCGCTGGGCAGCTCCATGGCTACGAAGGGCCCAGGACTAGGGGGATCACACCCCCCTCCCCACACCGGGATCTCCCCTGACACGAGCCAGGCCGGCGAATTGCTCGCCCAGCGCCCTCCCGCCGCGGGTCACACGGTCATTTCGTGCCATCGCCCGAGCAATGCGGCTGGTCACGGTGACGGGCGGGACCCTGCCAAAGCCGTGAGTATTACGGGTCCTGCAAGAATAGGGTGACCAGGTGTCCCGGTTTATAGGGACAGTCCAGATTTGGGGCTTTTTCTTATATCGGCTCCTATTACCCCCCACCCCATCCTGATTTTTCACACTTGCTGTCTGGTCACCCTGTGCAAGAATCACCTAAGAATCGAACACCAGCCAGCTACAGATACAGGGATGTTAATTAGCACGACGTCGGAGTCATGCAGTATTAGTCTGAAAGGTGCATTCATGCCAGAGAACTGCACAATAATCAAATCGCTATCCAGCGCCAGTAATAGTCACACAATCACAACACAGGTGTTAATATACCAGCAACGGCCTCATCTAAGAAATAAAAACACAGATATTAACACAAATGCAGCAAAATCGCGTAATAATCGAATCTGACAGGCAAATAGACAGCGCCATTAACTCATATTAATGCATGGATAATAAAACAGAGCTAATAGCGATGAAATCAAGATGTATTCGTTACTGTTTCTGTCCAACAATCAATATACGGATGCATTTAACAGACTGAAAAGCCTGGTGAAAAAGGCTCATTAATGACTATTTCGTTGCACGAGTCTAACAAATAAACCAATGTATCGATCTGAGCAGCAGTGAGACGGATGGAAAATGATTCCTACGTCTACCCAATAACCGACTAGCCGTCCGTCCGAACGGGGTCAGAACAGAATGAAAACATTCACCGCCTCTACGCAGAACAAAGAGATCTCCAGGTGTATTTATTAACGCAAACGAGTCTGATGAAAAAAACGTGTTAATGACTCTTTATGCACAATAGGATGATAATAAAACAGACTTTGATGAAGACATGCTAACGAGTCTTTCTGCACAACCAGCTCAGAGCTACGGACTGTATCTATTAAAACAATGACAGATCTAAGAATATCTACTCATGATCAAAGGGAGTTTGATAGACTCGATGTATTAATTACCGGGCGTGTCCAATGACCTAACACATCCACCGCTGTATTTATTTGGGCCGTAATGAATAGTACAAAATACAGCGCTGTTGATTAGCAGGAACAAGAGATCGTTTGCTCAAAGAAAGTTGTATTAATTCTTAGGACTGCGCCGACATTGGCCCAAGAATCCTGCGAACTCGGTTCGTTAATAGCGAGGCAGTGAAAATACAGAAGTGAGTCAGTGAACAGATATTGATGACCCTTAGCACACTAATCGGGCCGGGCCGGGCTGAGGCCGGTCCTTACCTCTCCGGGCAGGGCTCCGGGGGGCTGGCTGCTCTGGTCTGACCAGCACCGCTGCAGCTTTTACAGCCAGATCTTCACAGCCAGCTGGGCTTCGCTGCCTCCGACTGGGACCGGGGTCGCAAGCGGGAACCGGGATCGCAAAGGGGAACCGGGGTCCACACCACATAAGAAACTTCCTCAGACTGGGACTCAGATGTGTTAAGTGCCCTGAGAGGGAAGTGGGGGCTGGTGGTTACAGCGGGGGGGGCTGGGCACCAGGACTCCTGGGTTCTCTCCCCGGCGCTGGCAGGGGATTGGGGTTTCCTGACACTCACCCAATGACACAAACCCGCCCATGGAAAGCATGAACCGGCTCCGGACGCGCCAATGACCGGTGAGAGCTCGGGAAAGAGGCTGAGACGAAGGGTCGGGGCCTGGCCGGGACTTTCCAGGAGCCGCGTCGACCTTTCCAGGGTGTCACGGAGCAAAAACATGAGTCTGGTTCCCCTCCAACGCCCGAGAAAAGGGGAACAGAAATTCCACTGCCTCAGTTCTAGGGTCATTATGGTGGCAGTGGCCAAGATCAGGGCCCCGTCGCGCCGGACGCCGCCCAGACCCTGGCCGAGATCGGGGCCCCGTCGCGCCGGGCGCCGCCCAGACCCCGGCCAAGATTGGGGCCCCGTCGCGCCGGGCGCCGCCCAGACCCCAGCTGAGATCGGGGCCCCGTCGCGCCGGGCGCCGCCCAGACCCCAGCCGAGATCGGGGCCCTGTCACGACAGGGTGTGACTCTCTGAGAGCCGGTCCCTGGAGCCCAGGAGCTCACAGTCTGACTAGACACAGGTAGGATCATTATCCCCACTTGGGGAAACTGAGGCAGGGAGCAATTCCGTGATTGGCCCAAAGTCCCAAAGACGGTCTGCGGCTGAGCTTGAGAGAGAACCCAGGCATCCGGGCTCACAGCCCCCCCTGCTCTAATCACCAGCCCCCACTCCCCTCCCAGAGCTGGAGAGAGAACCCAGGAGTCCTGGTGCCCAGCCCCCCCTGCTCTAACCACCAGCCCCCACTCCCCTCCCAGAGCCGGGGAGAGAACCCAGGAGTCCTGGTGCCCAGCCCCCCCTGCTCTAACCACCAGCCCCCACTCCCCTCCCAGAGAGAACCCAGGAGTCCTGGCTCCCAGCCCCCCATGTTCAGGGCTGCGTTGGGGGAGGGGCGCTCAGGGAGGGTCTTGGCGGCAGCGCCTCCTACCGGCCCCCGCCGGGCTCTGCCGGCAGCTCCCTGCAAACAGCCCCGCAGCTGCCGCTGCATCTGCTTCCTGTCTGGGGATCGCAGCCGGGTCAGGCCCCACCCGCCTGGCCGAGCAGCGGGGCCCTTCGCAACCCCCCGCCCCCCCCAGGCATGGGGCGCTGGAGGTTCCTCCTGCCCCCCTGGGGCTGCAGGCGAGCGCCGGGGTCACGCGCCCCGGTGAGTGGGGGGGCCCCGTTGCAAACAGCTGCTGGGCCGCAAAAGTGCGGGGGGGGCTTTGCAAAGGGGCCGCGCGGCGGTGCAAAGCCCCCGGGGGGGGCAGCCCCCGCCGGCCGGGTTGCAACTTTGCAGCTTGCAGCCAGGGACGGGGGCGCGTTTGCCCCTTTGCAAGCGGGGCGGTGGGAATCTGGCTGCACGTGCCTCGCTCCAAGGGGGGGGACGCCCACGAAGCGCGGTGAGCGCAGGCGCGGTTTTGCAAGCGCGCAGGATGTTGCATTTGCGGCAGGAGGCGCGTGCGGCCCTTTGGCAACTCTGCAAACCTGCAGCGAGGCGAGGGGCCCCTGACGGTGCATTGGCAGAGCCGCCACCTGCTGCAGCTTTGATGCCTGCAACTTGGGTCCGGGGACGGGGGCTGTTGCATTGGCCGCTTTAGAAGTGGGACCCCCCCCCCCCCACACACACACGCACACATTTGTGACGGTTACAACTGCAAGTTCGCAATTGCAGTGACAGCTCGGCAAGCACAGCTCTGGCTGCACCTTGCAACGGGTCTGTTGGTGCATTTCTGCTTTTGCCCCCCCGCGGTTAAGGTGGAGGGTTGCAGCGTCCGCCGCTTAGCCGGCGTGCGGCCGGAGACGGGACCCACTGGGTCTGCGGGTTGCAGGTGCCACGTTGCAAGCAGGCGGTTGCATTTCCAGTGCTGGAAGCCTAGAACCGAGGTTGCTGTTGGTGCATTTCAACGCCGGCTGCTCCTGGGGCATTGTGTAGGCCGGCGCCGGAGGCTGCGTGATGCCAGGGTCTGGGTGGTGCATTGGTGACTTTCCCGTTGCAGTTACAGCTTTGGGGGCAGCCACATGTGCCCAGGGCGGCAGGTGGGCCCGTGGCCCTTGGTGCATTCGAGCCGTTCCTGTCCCTGCAGGGGCCCCCGTCGCGATGTCTGGCCTCGTCCTTCCCGCTGCCCCGGCAGCCCGTGCCCCCGCTGGCCCAGACGCTGGAGCGGTACCTGCGCTCGCTGGAGGTGCTGGTCACGCCCGAGGAGCTGGAGGAAACCCGGGAACTGGTGCAGGAGTTCGGGGCGCCCGGAGGGGAGGGGGAACGGCTGCAGGCCCAGCTGGAGCGCAGAGCCGCCCGCATGGAGAACTGGGTAGAGCCGGGGGGACCCAGGAGTCCGGGGGTTAGGGAGCTGCGGGGGGGACCCAGGTGTCCTGGGCAGGGCTGGGAGCAGGCAGAACCCAGGAGTTTGGGGGAGGGGTGAAAGGTGGGGGACCCCAGGAGTCCTGTGAGGGTCCCTGGAGCTTTTTGGGGGGAACACGGGGTCGATGGTGGGGACCCCGGCATCCGGGGCAGGAGATGGGAGTGGGATGGCTGCCGGGGACAGCACCCCCTTCTGGGGACTCTGCTCACGCCCATCAATGCAATGAAGTTGTGCCAGGTCTCAGCCTGGGGTGGGGGGGAAGCTGCAGGGGAGAGCTCGGGTCAAAGGCCCCATAACACCCACCCCCCGATTCTAACCCTGGTCTGTCCCCCCCCCCCCCAGCTCTCAGATTGGTGGGTGCAGAGCGCGTATCTGGAGAGCCGCTTACCCCTCGCCGTCCACTCCAGCCCGGCCGTCGTGCTCCCCAAACAGGACTACAGCGACTGGAGGGGGCAGCTCCGGTGGGTATCGGTGGGGGGGTGGGGGGAGCCCAGGGCTGGGCTAGCAGGGGCTGTGGGTTGGGAGTGAGGGGTACCGGCAGAGCTGGGGGGGCGGGGCTGTGTGTCGGCAGTGAGGGGCACTGGCAGAGCTGGGGGGGGCAGGGCTGGGCTAGCGGGGGCTGCGGGTTGGGAGTGAGGGGCACCGGCAGAGCTGGGGGCGGGGGGGCAGGGCTGGGCTAGCGGGGGCTGCGGGTCGGGAGTGAGGGGCACCGGCAGAGCTGCGGGGGGGGGGCAGGGCTGGGCTGGCAGGGGCTGCGGGTCGGGAGTGAGGGGCACCGGCAGAGCTGGGGGGGGCCCAGGGCTGGGCTAGCAGGGGCTGCGGGTCGGGAGTGAGGGGCACCGGCGGATCTGTGATGTCCCTCCCCCCCCCCCCCCCCCCCCAGGTTTGCGGCGAAGCTCATCGCGGGGGTGCTGGATTTCAAGGCTAAGATTGATCAGTAAGTGCCTGACCCCCCCAGTATTGGGGGAGGGATGGGGGAAGGAGGGTTATATTGGGGGGACTAGATATTGGGGGAAGGGGCAGGGGAGGGGCTATACAGGACCCAGAGGGGTGGGACTGGGGGGGGGCTGGGGGGGAGGGGCAGGACTGGGGGTGGGGGAGGGATGATGCTGGGGGGCCCCTGGGGGGGGGGGGGAGTGGTGGGACGGGACTGAGGGGGGGTCGCTCTGCCCCGTGTCTCTCACGTCCCCCCCCCCTCCAGGCAGGCGCTGCTGGTGGAGTACCGGGGGGGGCACCCCCAGTGCATGGCCCAGTACAGCCGCCTCTTCGCCTCCTGCCGCCTGCCCGGCCCCAAGCATGACGGGCTCCTGCTGCCCGTCCCGGGGCGCCGGGCCCCCACCTTCATCACCGTCGTCCGCAACTTCCAGGTACCCCCGGGGCCCCGGCCCCCCAGAGCTGTTCCTGCCCTGGGGTCTACAGAACCCCCTCAAGTGACACCCCCAGACCCGGCTCTGCCGCGGGACCCCCTCCCCCCCCGGGACCCCAGACCCGACCCGGCCCGGCCCCGGGACCCCTCTTGGGACCCCCGGACCTGGCCCTGCCGCAGGACACCCCCCCCGGGACCCCAGACCCGGCCCTGCCCTGGGACCCCCGTGGGAAATGTGCCTCCCAGAACCCCCTCATGTGACACCCCCTCCTGGGACCCCCTGACCTGGCCCTGCCCCAGGACCCCGACCCGGCCCTGCCGCGGGACCCCCCCCAGGACCCCAGACCCGGCCCTGCCGTGGGACCCCCTACCCCCCGGGACCCCAGACCCGGCCCGGCCCCGGGACCCCTCCTGGGACCCCCTGACCTGGCCCTGCCCCAGGACCCCAGACCCGGCCCTGCCGCGGGACCCCCTCCCCCCCAGGACCCCAGACCCGGCCCTGCCGCGGGACCCCCTCCCACCCGAGACCCCAGACCCGGCCCGGCCCTGGGACCCCTCCTGGGACCCCCTGACCTGGCCCTGCCCCAGGACCCCAGACCCGGCCCTGCCCTGGGACCCCGTGGGAAATGTGCCTCCCAGAACCCCCTCATGTGACACCCCCTCCTGGGACCCGCTGACCTGGCCCTGCCCCAGGACCCCGACCCGGCCCTGCCGCGGGACCCCCCCCGGGACCCCAGACCCGGCCCTGCCGTGGGACCCCCTACCCCCCGGGACCCCAGACCCGGGACCCCTCCTGGGACCCCCTGACCTGGCCCTGCCCCAGGACCCCAGACCCGGCCCTGCCGCGGGACCCCCTCCCCCCCAGGACCCCAGACCCGGCCCTGCCGCGGGACCCCCTCCCACCCGAGACCCCAGGCCCGGCCCGGCCCTGGGACCCCTCCTGGGACCCCCTGACCTGGCCCTGCCCCAGGACCCCAGACCCGGCCCTGCCCTGGGACCCCGTGGGAAATGTGCCTCCCAGAACCCCCTCATGTGACACCCCCAAGCCCCCCTTTGTCCAGGTCACCCCCAGGTATGGCCCCTCTGCACCTCCCCCTCTGACCCCCCCAGAACAGCCTCGTGTCTGGGATTCCCAGGGTGGGGGGACCTGGGGGGTGTCTGTGTAGGGAGTGGGGCTGGCTGACTCCTGAGGGGTTCTGGGCTGTATGTGGGGGGAAATGGGGCGTTTCGGGGTGTCTGTGTGGGGGACGGGGGTCCTCGGGAGCTCTGGGAGGTCGCTGGGGGCTGGGGGGTCACTGGGCAGATTCCGGGGGCCCTGCGGAGGCTGACCCTGACTCCCGCCCCCCCAGTTTTTCCAGGTGGAGGTGTACAACAGCGACGGGACCCCCCTCACGGTGGACCAGCTGCACCTGCAGCTGCAGCGCGTCCGGGGGCTGTCGTGGAAGACGGACAAGGAGCCGCTGGGGGTGCTGACGGGGGATCACCGGCACACCTGGGGCCAGGCCTACAGCACCCTCATGAGAGGTATGGGGGGGCCCAGGGACCCCAAAAGCTGGGCCAGGTCTGCAGCACCCTTGTGAGAGGTACGGGGGGGCCCCCTGGCCTGGGGGAGCTGGCTGAGGGTCCAGGTAATCTCAAGATGTAATGGGGGAGGGGGAAAGGAGGCGGGACTTCCTGCTTTGGAAGGGACTAAAGGGGGACCCCGATGCCTGGGGGACAGCAGTGAATGGGGTGTAACAAGGGTGGGACCCCAAAGCAGGGAGGTTCTGGGTTTGAATCCTGCTTGGTGCGAGGGGGTGGGGCTGACCCGTCCGGTGACCCCGCCCCCAGACCGGCTAAACCGGGAGTCGGCCCGGTGCATCCAGCACAGCCTCTTCACCGTCTGCCTCGACGCCCCGGTGCTGAAGGTGTCGGACGAGCGCTACCCTAGCCGCGTCGCCGCCCAGATGCTGCACGGGGGCGGCAGCTACTCCAACAGTGGCAACCGTTGGTTTGACAAGACCCTGCAGGTGAGGTGGGGCGGGACTTCCTGTCTTGGAGTGTTGGGTGGGGGCGGGACTCCTAATTTTCCGGCGGTGAAGAAAATGTAGATAGGGAGGCAGGATTTCCTAGTTTGGACTGCAGGGGTGTGACTGTGTAGGGAGGCAGGACTTCCTGTTTTGTGGCAAGAAAAGGGGCGGGACTTCCTGTTTTGGAATTAGGGTGGAAGGGGAGAGGCGGGATTTCCTGTCTTGTGTACCTGCTCTCTCGTTCCCTGCCCCCAGTTCATCTTGGGGGAGGACGGCGTTTGTGGGGTGCTGTATGAACAGGCCGTGGCCGACGGGGCCCCCATAGCAACCATCATCGACCATGTCCTCGATTACTGGTAAGCCCTAAACTAGGACATTCAGGGTGCCCCCAGACCTTTGACCCCCTGATCAATCCCACAGGGCCAGCCTGGGGGGACCCAATGGAAACAGAGGATTTGGGGGTCACATCTCCCTATAAGGCAGCCCCCCAATATTCTTCTGAATTAGGGACCCCCTTATAATGGAGAGAAGGGGGAGATTTGGGGGTTTCATCTCCCCACAAGGCAGTACCCCAAATGTGCCAATGTTGGGGCTCCCCAAGATGAGGTGTGGGGTTCATCCTTCCCTATGGCATGGCATTCCCTGTACCCCACATTACACCTGTGTTGGGGAGCCCCTGAACTGGTGGGAGGGTAATTGGAGGTCCATTCTCAGGGAGCAGCAGCCCCAGATCCCCTGTTTTTGTCCTGTAGTGGAGGGACCCCAAAATGGGAAGCATGTGTGGGGGAGTGGAATTGGGGTGAGCGATCCCCTGTACCACCTCTGTGGGGCTGGAGCAGGCTGGTGGGGGAGAGGGGCAGAACTTCCTGTTTTGGGAATGGGAAAAGGGGCAGGACTTCCTGCCTGGGGGGGGTAGGGAAAGGGGTGGAACCTTCTGCCTTGGGAAGGGGAGGGAGGTTGTGGCGGGGGAAAGGGCGGAATATGCTACCCGGGGAGGCTGTTTTTGGGGTGCAGTGATGTGCCCCCAGCATGGTGATTTGGGGGGATCCTCCCATCTGACCCGGGGGTCTCTGGCAGCAAGGACCCCGACACGGCGCGCGCCCCCATGACGCCCCTGCCCCTGCCCCCAAAGCTGTACTTCTACATCACCCCCGAGATCCAGTGGGACATCGAGCGAGCCAAACAGAACCTGGACATGTGAGAGCCGGGGGGCAGCAGGGGGCATGGGAGGGGGGATGAAGGGGGGAGGGGAAAGTTGGGGAGGGGTGGGGGGCTATTGGGGAGCAGGAGGTTGGGATGGGGTGGAGGGGTGGGGAGAGGGGAAGAGGGGGGCTGTTGGGAGGGCAGAGGGTTGCGGGGGCTATTGGAGAGCAGGAGGTTGGGATGGGGCGGACGGGTGGGGAGAGGGGCAGAGGGGGGACTATTGGGAGGGCAGAGGGGTGGGGGCGCTATTGGGGGACGGAGGGCCCAGCCCCCCATCTAACACCTCTCTCCCCCCAGCCTGATCACAGACCTGGACATCAGCTGTTTCACCTACCGGGGGTTCGGGCAGGGGCTCCCCAAGCGCTGGGGGCTGCGCCCCGACTCCCTCTTCCAGGTGGCGCTGCAGCTGGCCTACTACAGGTGGGGGACCCGGCGGATATGGGCGGGGGCAGCCCTGGGGGACCAGGCAGGGGGTGGGGCAGTGGGGGGGGGGTCTGTGTGGGGCGGGTGGAGGTGAGGCACTGGGGGGGTTTGGTGTGGGGCTGACCCCCGTCTCCCCCAGGACCCACGGCTCGCTCTGCGCCACCAGCGAGGTGGTGTCACTTCGCCGCTTCCACCTGGGCCGGACGGACGCCGTGCGCCCCGCGGCCCCCCCGGTGCTGCGCCTGGCCCGGGCCATGGACATGCCCCACGGCCAGGTAACCCCCCCCCGCACGCTCCCCCTGCGCCCCACGGCCAGGTAACCCCCCCGCATGCCTCCCCTGCGCCCCACAGCCAGGTAACCCGTCCGCGGACCCCCTGCACCCCACAGCCAGGTAACCCCCCCGCGCGCCCCCCTGCCCCCCCACTGTGCCCCGTGGTTCCCCTGGTGCTGCGCCTGGCCCGGGCCATGGACATACCCCACAGCCCGGTAACCCCCCCCGCGGACCCTTACACTCCCCCCTGCGCCCCACAGCCAGGTAACCGCCCCCCTGCACCCTCCCACTGCGCCCCACGGCCCTCCCCACTGCTCCCCACAGCCAGGTAACCCCCCCCACGGCCCCCCCGTTCTGCACCTGGCCTGTGCCATGCACGAGTCCCCCCGCCCAGCGGTTCCCCACACGCCCTGCCCTTACCCCGTCCCCCTGCCCCCCAGCACCCCCCATTCTGACCCGGCTCCCCCGGCCCCCAGGATGAGGAGACGCTGTCCCTGCTGCAGGCGGCGGTGGAATCTCAGAGCGCCAGGACCGAACAGGTGAGCCAACCCCCCATCCCCCGCAGGGCTGGGACTGTCTCCCCACGTGGGCGGGGGTGGGGCGGGGCTGGGACCCAGGCGTCCAGACTGGGACCTTCTCCCCACGTGGGCGGGGGTGGGGCAGGGCTGGGACCGAGGCATCCGGGCTGGGACCTTCTCCCCACATGGGCGGGGGTGGGGCTGGGCTGGGACCCAGGCATCCGGGCTGGGACCTTCTCCCCACGTGGGCGGGGGTGGGGCGGGGCTGGGACCCAGGCGTCCAGACTGGGACCGTCTCCCCACATGGGCGGGGGTGGGGCTGGGCTGGGACCCAGGCATCCGGGCTGGGACCTTCTCCGCACATGGGCGGGGGTGGGGCTGGGCTGGGACCCAGGCGTCCGGGCTGCGACCCTCACCCCGCGTGGAGGGAGGCGGGAGGCCGGGACCCAGGCGTCCGGGCTGCGACCCTCACCCCGCGTGGAGGGAGGCGGGAGGCCGGGACCCAGGCGTCCGGGCTGTGACCCTCTCCCCGCAGGTGCTGGCCGGGCAGGGCATCGACCGGCACCTGCTGGGCCTGAAGCTGGCGGCCATCGGGGACGGGCAGCGGCTGCCGGGGATCTTCATGGACACGGCCTACGCCATCGCCACGCACTGCCGGCTGCTGACCGGCCAGGTACTGCCCCACGGCGCCCCCCAGCTAACCCTCACCCGCCCCATGGAGCCCCTACGCCATCGCCACGCACTGCCGGCTGCTGACCGGCCAGGTACTGCCCCACGGCGCCCCACGGCGCCCCCCAACTAACCCTCACCCGCCCCACGGAGCCCCTACGCCATCACCACGCACTGCCGGCTGCTGACCGGCCAGGTACTGCCCCACGGCGCCCCACGGCGTCCCCCAACTAACCCTCACCCGCCCCACGGAGCCCCTACGCCATCGCCACGCACTGCCGGCTGCTGACCGGCCAGGTTCTGCCCCACGGCGCCCCCCCAACTAACCCTCACCCGCCCCACGGAGCCCCTACGCCATCGCCACGCACTGCCGGCTGCTGACCGGCCAGGTACTGCCCGACGGCGCCCCCCAGCTAACCCTCACCCGCCCCATGGAGCCCCTACGCCATCGCCACGCACTGCCGGCTGCTGACCGGCCAGGTACTGCCCCATGGCGCCCCACGGCGCCCCCCAACTAACCCTCACCCGCCCCACGGAGCCCCTACGCCATCGCCACGCACTGCCGGCTGCTGACCGGCCAGGTACTGCCCCACGGCGCCCCACGGCGCCCCCCAACTAACCCTCACCCGCCCCACGGAGACCCTACGCCATCGCCACGCACTGCCGGCTGCTGACCGGCCAGGTACTGCCCCACGGCGCCCCACGGCGCCCCCCAACTAACCCTCACCCGCCCCACGGAGCCCCTACGCCATCGCCACGCACTGCCGGCTGCTGACCGGCCAGGTACTGCCCCACGGCGCCCCACGGCGCCCCCCAACTAACCCTCACCCGCCCCACGGAGCACCTACGCCATCGCCACGCACTGCCGGCTGCTGACCGGCCAGGTACTGCCCCACGGCGCCCCACGGCGCCCCCCAACTAACCCTCACCCGCCCCACGGAGCCCCTACGCCATCGCCACGCACTGCCGGCTGCTGACCGGCCAGGTACTGCCCCACGGCGCCCCACGGCGCCACCCAACTAACCCTCACCCGCCCCACGGAGCCCCTACGCCATCGCCACGCACTGCCGGCTGCTGACCGGCCAGGTAGTGCCCCACGGCGCCCCACGGCGCCCCCCAACTAACCCTCACCCGCCCCACGGAGCCCCTACGCCATCGCCACGCACTGCCGGCTGCTGACCAGCCAGGTACTGCCCCACGGCGCCCCCCAACTAACTCTCACCCGCCCCACGGAGCCCCTACGCCATCGCCACGCACTGCCGGCTGCTGACCGGCCAGGTACTGCCCCACGGCGCCCCACGGCGCCCCCCAACTAACCCTCACCTGCCCCACGGAGCCCCTACGCCATCGCCACGCACTGCCGGCTGCTGACCGGCCAGGTACTGCCCCACGGCGCCCCACGGCGCCCCCCAACTAACCCTCACCCGCCCCACGGAGCCCCTACGCCATCGCCACGCACTGCCGGCTGCTGACCAGCCAGGTACTGCCCCACGGCGCCCCCCAACTAACCCTCACCCGCCCCACGGAGCCCCTACGCCATCGCCACGCACTGCCGGCTGCTGACCGGCCAGGTACTGCCCCACGGCGCCCCACGGCGCCCCCCAACTAACCCTCACCCGGCCCACGGAGCCCCTACGCCATCGCCACGCACTGCCGGCTGCTGACCGGCCAGGTACTGCCCCACGGCGCCCCCCAACTAACCCTCATCCGCCCCACGGAGACCCTACGCCATCGCCACGCACTGCCGGCTGCTGACCGGCCAGGTACTGCCCCAAGGCACCCCCCAACTAGCCCTCACCCGCCCCATGGAGCCCCTACGCCATTGCCACGCACTGCCGGCTGCTGACCGGCCAGGTACTGCCCCACGGCGCCCCCCAACTAACCTTCACCCGCCCCATGGAGCCCCTACGCCATTGCCACGCACTGCCGGCTGCTGACCGGCCAGGTACTGCCCCACGGCGCCCCCCAACTAACCCTCACCCGCCCCACGGAGACCCTACGCCATCGCCACGCACTGCCGGCTGCTGACCGGCCAGGTACTGCCCCACAGTGCCCCACGGCGCCCCCCAACTAACCCTCGCCCGCCCCATGGAGCCCCTACGCCATCGCCACGCACTGCTGGCTGCTGACCGGCCAGGTACTGCCCCATGGCGCCCCCCAACTAACCCTCACCCGCCCCATGGAGCTCCTACGCCATTGTCACGCACTGCTGGCTGCTGACCGGCCAGGTACTGCCCTACAGCGCCCCACGGCGCCCCCCAACTAACCCTCACCCGCCCCACGGAGCCCCTACGCCATCGCCACGCACTGCCGGCTGCTGACCGGCCAGGTACTGCCCCACGACGCCCCCCAACTAACCCTCGCCCACCCCACGGAGACCCTACGCCATCGCCACGCACTGCCGGCTGCTGACCGGCCAGGTACTGCCCCACGGCGCCCCCCAGCTAACCCTCACCCGCCCCATGGAGCCCCTACGCCATCGTCACGCACTGCCGGCTGCTGACCGGCCAGGTACTGCCCCACGGCGCCCCCCAACTAACCCTCACCCCGGCCCACGGAGCCCCTACGCCATCGCCACGCACTGCCGGCTGCTGACCGGCCAGGTACTGCCCCACGGCGCCCCCCAACTAACCCTCATCCGCCCCACGGAGACCCTACGCCATCGCCACGCACTGCCGGCTGCTGACCGGCCAGGTACTGCCCCAAGGCACCCCCCAACTAGCCCTCACCCGCCCCATGGAGCCCCTACGCCATCGCCACGCACTGCCGGCTGCTGACCGGCCAGGTACTGCCCCACAGTGCCCCACGGCGCCCCCCAACTAACCCTCGCCCGCCCCATGGAGCCCCTACGCCATCGCCACGCACTGCTGGCTGCTGACCGGCCAGGTACTGCCCCATGGCGCCCCCCAACTAACCCTCACCCGCCCCATGGAGCTCCTACGCCATTGTCACGCACTGCTGGCTGCTGACCGGCCAGGTACTGCCCTACAGCGCCCCACGGCGCCCCCCAACTAACCCTCACCCGCCCCACGGAGCCCCTACGCCATCGCCACGCACTGCCGGCTGCTGACCGGCCAGGTACTGCCCCACGACGCCCCCCAACTAACCCTCGCCCACCCCATGGAGACCCTACGCCATCGCCACGCACTGCCGGCTGCTGACCGGCCAGGTACTGCCCCACGGCGCCCCCCAGCTAACCCTCACCCGCCCCATGGAGCCCCTACGCCATCGTCACGCACTGCCGGCTGCTGACCGGCAGGTACTGCCCCACGGCGCCCCCCCAACTAACCCTCACCCGCCCCATGGAGCCCCTACGCCATCGTCACGCACTGCCGGCTGCTGACCGGCCAGGTACTGCCCCACGGCGCCCCAGGGTGCCTCCCAACTAACCCTCACCCGCCCCATGGAGCCCCTACGCCATCGTCACGCACTGCCGGCTGCTGACTGGCCAGGTACTGCCCCATGGCGCCCCACGGCGCACTTCAACTAACCCTCACCCGCCCCGCGGCGCCCCAACACCATCGCCACGCACTGCCGGCTGCTCACCGGCCAGGTACTGCCCACGGCGCCCCCCAACTCACCCTCACCCGCCCCACAGCGCCCCTACACCATCGCCACGTGCTACCTGCTGCTTACCAGGCAGGTATGGACCCCCCAGCTACACCCTCCCCCGCACCAGCTACCCCCTGTACCGTTGCCATCCACTGATGGCTGCTCACCAGGCAGATATGGGCCTCTGCCCCCCAACTAACACCCGTTCCTGCTCCCTCCCCTCTCCCTGCCCAGGGGTGTTGGGGGGAGCTCTCTTCGCAGGCAGCAGTAGTGGGTTCTTATCCTGCCTCCTCACTGGAGGTCATCAGCGGTGGGGGGTTCAGGTTCAGTGGACGTTGGGGTGCAGGCAGGGGGAGGGGACTTGTCCGCCCCCCTCACCCCGCTCTCCCCACACCCCGCCAGGTGGCTTCGCGCTCCGACTGCCTGATGATCTACGGGCCGCAGGTGCCGGACGGCTACGGGGTCTGCTACAACCCGCTGGACGCCCACGTCAACTTTGCCATCACAGCCTTCAACTGCTGCCGTGAGACCCACGCCCAGCGCCTGGCCCGCACCCTGCAGCAGGTCCTGGACCAGCTCGCCCGCCTGCTGGGGGAGAGCCCGGGGGGCGCTGACGGGGAGGGGGGCGGGGATGTAGAGGGGCAGCCCTGACGGCCCCCCGCCTGCCACCACACACTCCATCTACCCACAGTGCCCCTCTGCAGCACCCCTCGCCCCCTTACCCACAATCCCCCTGCCCAGAACCCCTGACACCCCCCACCCAACATCCCCTTCTGTGCCCCCTCACTCCCTACCCAGAATCCTCTATGCGTCCCCTGCCATCCTACCCAGAATCCCCTTCTGTGCCCGCTCCCCTCCTTACCCACAATCCCCTCTGCGCGGGGGGCAGCCCCCCCCCCCATTCACACAGGTAATTGGGAGACAAATCTAACTTATTTTCTGATGGACGGAAAATGAATAAAAATCATGGTGCGATTTGTAGCTATGTGGTGTCGGCTCTGAGTGTGGGACCCCCCCCGAATGCCCCCATCCCTGAGGTGCGATGCCCTAGTGACCCCCAACCCACCCACTTCCCGGGGGTGGGGTGGTGCCTCAGTAACCCCCGCCAACCTCCCCTTCCTGGGGTTGTGGTGCCCCCACTTTGTGGTCATGTGGGACCCCGAATGACCCCCTTTTTTGCAGGCAAGGTGCCTACCAGTGACCCCCCTGATCTCCCCCTTCCCAGGGGTGTGACACCCCCTGGACCCCCCCTTCCTGGCTGCACGGTGCCTACTAATCCTCCTTTCCTGGGGGTGCGGTGCCTCCTAGTGACCCCCGAGCCCCCTCTTCCAGGGTGTGGCACCCAGTGAGGGTCAGAACCCCCTCTTCCCAGGGGTGCTGTGCCCCCAGGGACCCCCCTGATCCTCCCCCATCCTGGGGGCGCGGTGCCTCCTAGTGACCCCCCGAGGCCCCTCTTCCCAGGGTGTGGCACCCCCGTGAGGGTCAGAACCCCCTCTTCCCAGGGGTGCTGTGCCCCCAGGGACCCCCCTGATCCTCCCCCATCCTGGGGGCGCGGTGATCCTAGTGACCCTCATGAACCTACTGCCCCCGGCTCCCTGCAGCCCGGAGCCCATAGTGCCGCTATGGGGCAATGGGGGACTGGACGGGGTCCACAGCCCATGGGGGGAATGAATGGAAGGGAGGGCAGAGCCCCCCTCCCCTGGGATCCCTTCCTGCCCCAATAGCCCCGCCCCTCCAGTGTAGGCTCCTCCGCTCTGTGGCCCCGCCTCCTCCTTGTACGAGGCCTGCCGTCACTCCGGGGACACAGGCAATCAGAGGGCGCCGCCCCGTATAAACGTCACTGGTTGCTGGGCAGAATCGGACGGGCCGGCGGGTGGGTAAAGGGCGGGAAACGGGGGAAGGCAGCGCGAGGCTCCAACAGCCCCTGAGAGCACGGGAGGGGCGGGGCCAACTGCCGCCTGAGGCGGGGGGCGGGGCCGCGCTCGCCCTGGTTTGTTATTGTAGGGTCCCCTGTCAGTGCCGGGCTTCGTTACTGGCATTGCTGGGGTTGGGCTGGTGGTTGAAAAACGGATGTGAGATGTATGGCAGGGGGGGCCAGCCCTGACTGCCCGGGGGGGAGCCCCCTGCCCCACTGCCTGTCCCCAGCCCCGCCCCCAGTGCCCCCTGCCCCACTGCCTGCCCCCATCCCGCCCCCGGTGCCCCCCGCCCCACTGCCTGTCCCCATCCCGCCCCAGTGCCCCCTGCCCCACTCCCTGCCCCCATCCCGCCCCCTGCTGCCTCCGCCCCGCTCCCTGCCCCCATCCCGCCCCCAGTGCCCCCTGCCCCACTCCCTGCCCCCATCCCGCCCCCGGTGCCCCCCGCCCCGCTCCCTGCCCCCATCCCGCCCCCAGTGCCCCCTGCCCCACTCCCTGCCCCATCCCGCCCCCGGTGCCCCCCGCCCCACTGCCTGTCCCCAGCCCCGCCCCCTGCTGCCTCCGCCCCACTGCCTGCCCCCATCCCGCCCCCAGTGCCCCCTGCCCCACTCCCTGCCCCCATCCCGCCCCCGGTGCCCCCCGCCCCACTGCCTGTCCCCAGCCCACCCTGCCCCCAGTGCCCCCTGCCCCACTCCCTGCCCCCATCCCGCCCCCGGTGCCCCCCGCCCCACTGCCTGTCCCCAGCCCCACCCTGCCCCCAGTGCCCCCTGCCCCACTCCCTGCCCCCATCCCGCCCCCGGTGCCCCCCGCCCCACTGCCTGTCCCCAGCCCCGCCCCCTGCTGCCTCCGCCCCACTGCCTGCCCCCATCCCGCCCCCAGTGCCCCCTGCCCCACTCCCTGCCCCCATCCCGCCCCCGGTGCCCCCCGCCCCACTGCCTGTCCCCAGCCCGCCCCTGCTGCCTCCGCCCCACTGCCTGTCCCCATCCCGCCCCCAGTGCCCCCCGCCCCACTGCCTGTCCCCATCCCGCCCCCGGTGCCCCCGCCCCACTGCCTGCCCCCATCCCGCCCCCAGTGCCCCCTGCCCCACTCCCTGCCCCCATCCCGCCCCCGGTGCCCCCGCCCCACTGCCTGTCCCCATCCTGCCCCCAGGTGAGGGGCACCGGCCAGGCTGGGGGCGGCGGGTCAGGAGTGAGGGGCACCGGCGGAGGAGGGGGCTGCGGGTGGGGAGTGAGGGACACCGGCGGAGGGGGGGGCGCTGCGGGTGGGGAGTGAGGGACACCGGCGGAGCGGGGGGGCTGCGGGTCGGGAGTGAGGGGCACCGGCGGAGCGGGGGGGGGCTGCGGGTCGGGAGTGAGGGGCACCGGCGGAGCGGGGGGGCTGCGGGTCGGGAGTGAGGGGCACCGGCGGAGGAGGGGGGCTGCGGGTCGGGAGTGAGGGGCACCGGCGGAGCGGGGGGCTGCGGGTCGGGAGTGAGGGGCACCGGCGGAGCGGGGGGGCTGCGGGTCGGGAGTGAGGGGCACCGGCGGAGGAGGGGGCTGTGGGTCGGGAGTGAGGGGCACCGGCGGAGCGGGGGGGCTGCGGGTCGGGAGTGAGGGGCACCGGCGGAGGGGGGGGGGCTGCGGGTCGGGAGTGAGGGGCACCGGCGGAGGAGGGGGGGCGGCGGGTCGGGAGTGAGGGGCACCGGCGGAGGAGGGGGCTGCGGGTGGGGAGTGAGGGGCACCGGCGGAGCGGGAGGGCTGCGGGTCAGGAGTGAGGGGCACCGGCGGAGGAGGGGGGGGCGGCGGGTCGGGAGTGAGGGGCACCGGCGGAGGAGGGGGGCTGCGGGTGGGGAGTGAGGGGCACCGGCGGAGCGGGAGGGCTGCGGGTTGGGAGTGAGGGGCACCGGCGGAGCTGGGGGGCTGTGGGTCGGGAGTGAGGGGCATCGGCGGAGCGGGGGGGCTGCGGGTTGGGAGTGAGGGACACCGGCCGGGCTGGGGGGGCTGCGGGTCGGGAGTGTGGGGCACCGGCGGAGCGGGAGGGCTGCGGGTCGGGAGTGAGGGACACCGGCGGAGCGGGAGGGCTGCGGGTCGGGAGTGAGGGACACCGGCGGAGGAGGGGGCTGTGGGTCGAGAGTGAGGGGCACCGGCGGAGGAGGGGGCTGCGTGTGGGGAGTGAGGGGCACCGGCGGAGCGGGAGGGCTGCGGGTCGGGAGTGAGGGACACCGGCGGAGCGGGAGGGCTGCGGGTCGGGAGTGAGGGACACCGGCGGAGGAGGGGGCTGTGGGTCGAGAGTGAGGGGCACCGGCGGAGGAGGGGGCTGCGTGTGGGGGAGTGAGGGGCACCGGCGGAGCGGGAGGGCTGTGGGTCGGGAGTGAGGGGCATCGGCGGAGCGGGGGGGCTGCGGGTTGGGAGTGAGGGACACCGGCCGGGCTGGGGGGCTGCAGGTCGGGAGTGAGGGGCACCGGCGGAGGAGGGGGCTGTGGGTCGGGAGTGAGGGGCACCGGCGGAGCGGGGGGGCTGCAGGTCGGGAGTGAGGGGCACCGGCGGAGGAGGGGGGCTGCGGGTCGGGAGTGAGGGGCACCGGCGGAGCGGGGGGGCTGCAGGTCGGGAGTGAGGGGCACCGGCGGAGGGGGGGGGGGCTGCGGGTGGGGAGTGAGGGACACCGGCGGAGGAGGGGGGCTGCGGGTCGGGAGTGAGGGGCACCGGCAGAGCGGGGGGGCTGTGGGTCGGGAGTGAGGGGCACCGGCGGAGGAGGGGGCTGCAGGTCGGGAGTGAGGGGCACCGGCGGAGCGGGGGGGCTGTGGGTCGGGAGTGAGGGGCACCGGCGGAGGAGGGGCCTGCGGGTCGGGAGTGAGGGGCACCGGCGGAGCGGGGGGGCTGTGGGTCGGGAGTGAGGGGCACTGGCGGAGGAGGGGGCTGCGGGTCGGGAGTGAGGGGCACCGGCGGAGCGGGGGGGCTGTGGGTCGGGAGTGAGGGGCGCCAGCGGAGCGGGGGGGCTGGGGGTCGGGAGTGAGGGGCACCGGCGGAGCGGGGGGGCTGTGGGTCGGGAGTGAGGGGCGCCAGCGGAGGAGGGGGCTGCGGGTCGGGAGTGAGGGGCACCGGACGGGCTGGGGGCTGTGGGTCGGGAGTGAGGGGCACCGGCGGAGGAGGGGCGGCTGCGGGTGGGGAGTGAGGGGCACCGGCGGAGGAGGGGGGCTGCGGGTCGGGAGTGAGGGGCACCGGCGGAGCGGGGGGGCTGCGGGTCAGGAGTGAGGGGCACCGGCAGAGGAGGGGGGCTGCGGGTCGGGAGTTAGAGGCACTGGCCGGCCGAGGGGGCTGTGGGTCGGGAGTGAGGGGCACTGGCGGAGCGGGGGGGCTGCGGGTCGGGAGTGAGGGGCACCGGCGGAGCGGGGGGGCTGCGGGTTGGGAGTGAGGGGCACCGGCGGAGCTGGGGGGCTGTGGGTCGGGAGTGAGGGGCATCGGCGGAGCGGGGGGGCTGCGGGTTGGGAGTGAGGGACACCGGCCGGGCTGGGGGGGCTGCGGGTCGGGAGTGTGGGGCACCGGCGGAGCGGGAGGGCTGCGGGTCGGGAGTGAGGGACACCGGCGGAGGAGGGGGCTGTGGGTCGAGAGTGAGGGGCACCGGCGGAGGAGGGGGCTGCGTGTGGGGAGTGAGGGGCACCGGCGGAGCGGGAGGGCTGCGGGTCGGGAGTGAGGGACACCGGCGGAGCGGGAGGGCTGCGGGTCGGGAGTGAGGGACACCGGCGGAGGAGGGGGCTGTGGGTCGAGAGTGAGGGGCACCGGCGGAGGAGGGGGCTGCGTGTGGGGAGTGAGGGGCACCGGCGGAGCGGGAGGGCTGCGGGTCGGGAGTGAGGGGCATCGGCGGAGCGGGGGGGACTGCGGGTTGGGAGTGAGGGACACCGGCCGGGCTGGGGGGGCTGCAGGTCGGGAGTGAGGGGCACCGGCGGAGGAGGGGGCTGTGGGTCGGGAGTGAGGGGCACCGGCGGAGCGGGGGGGCTGCAGGTCGGGAGTGAGGGGCACCGGCGGAGGAGGGGGGCTGCGGGTCGGGAGTGAGGGGCACCGGCGGAGTCGGGGGGCTGCAGGTCGGGAGTGAGGGGCACCGGCGGAGGGGGGGGGGCTGCGGGTGGGGAGTGAGGGACACCGGCAGAGCGGGGGGGCTGTGGGTCGGGAGTGAGGGGCACCGGCGGAGGAGGGGGCTGTGGGTCGGGAGTGAGGGGCACCGGCGGAGCGGGGGGCCTGTGGGTTGGGAGTGAGGGGCACTGGCGGAGGAGGGGGCTGCGGGTCGGGAGTGAGGGGCACCGGCGGAGCGGGGGGGCTGCGGGTGGGGAGTGAGGGGCACCGGCGGAGCGGGGGGGCTGTGGGTCGGGAGTGAGGGGCGCCAGCGGAGCGGGGGGGCTGGGGGTCGGGAGTGAGGGGCACCGGCGGAGCGGGGGGGCTGTGGGTCGGGAGTGAGGGGCGCCAGCGGAGGAGGGGGCTGCGGGTCGGGAGTGAGGGGCACCGGACGGGCTGGGGGCTGTGGGTCGGGAGTGAGGGGCACCGGCGGAGGAGGGGGGGCTGCGGGTGGGGAGTGAGGGGCACCGGCGGAGGAGGGGGGCTGCGGGTCGGGAGTGAGGGGCACCGGCGGAGCGGGGGGGCTGCGGGTCAGGAGTGAGGGGCACCGGCAGAGGAGGGGGGCTGCGGGTCCGGAGTCAGAGGCACTGGCCGGCCGAGGGGGCTGTGGGTCGGGAGTGAGGGGCACTGGCGGAGCGGGGGGGCTGCGGGTCGGGAGTGAGGGGCACCGGCGGAGCGGGGGGGCTGCGGGTCGGGAGTGAGGGGCACCGGCGGAGCGGGGGGGCTGCGGGTCAGGAGTGAGGGGCACTGGCGGAGGAGGGGGGCTGCAGGTCGGGAGTGAGGGGCACCGGCGGAGCGGGGGGGCTGCGGGTCGGGAGTGAGGGGCGCCAGCGGAGGAGGGGGCTGCGGGTCGGGAGTGAGGGGCACCGGACGGGCTGGGGGCTGTGGGTCGGGAGTGAGGGGCGCCAGCGGAGGAGGGGGCTGTGGGTCGGGAGTGAGGGGCACCGGCGGAGCAGGGGGGCGGGGGCTGTGGGGCGATTGTTCATGCCCCGTCTCTCTGGCTGGCGGGTCCCTGTCTCGGCAGCTCAGGCGCTGGGGGAGGGGGGGGGATCCGGGTACCAGCTCGTTTCGGGGGGGGGGAGGCGGTGACGCTGGAGCCGCTGCCGCTAGTTTCCCCCCCCCCCCCCAGCCCGGCTGCTTCGCAGGAGAAGAGACGAGCGGAGCCAACCCCCGCAAGATGAGCTCCGAGAAAACAGGTGAGGGGACTGGGGGGCAGGAATGGATTTGGGGGCAGTGGGGATGGGGGCAGAGGGTGTGTGGGGGGCAGCAATGGAGTGTGGGGAGAGAGGGGAGGGGGCAGGGGTGTGTGGGGAGCAGGAATGGAGTGTGGGGAGAGAGGGGAGGGGGCAGGGGGGTGTGGGGAGCAGGAATGGAGTGTGGGGAGAGAGGGGACGGGGCAGGGGTGTGTGGGGAGCAGGAATGGAGTGTGGGGGGAGAGGGGAGGGGGCAGGGGGTGTGGGGAGCAGGAATGGAGTGTGGGGGGAGAGGGGAGGGGGCAGGGGGTGTGGGGAGCAGGAATGGAGTGTGGGGGGAGAGGGGAGGGGGCAGCGGGGTGTGGGGAGCAGGAATGGAGTGTGGGGGGAGAGAGGGGACGGGGCAGATGTGGGGGCAACAGGAATGCGTTGTGGGCGGAGAGGGAAGGGGGCAGGAATGGATTTGGGGGGAGAGAGGGGAGGGGGCAGGGGGTGTGGGGAGCAGGAATGGGGTGTGGGGGGAGTGGGGAGGGGGCAGGTTTGGGAGGAGCAGGAATGGTGTGGGGGAGCAAGGAGGGGGCAGGTGTGGGGGCAACAGGAAAGGGTTGTGGAGGGAGAAGGAAGGGGGCAGGAATGGATTTTGGGGGAGTAGAGATGGGGTCATGGGGGGCGGGTGAGGGGGCAGCAGGAATGGAGGGCAGGGGTAGTAGGGATGGGGAGTAGGTGAGGGCACAGGAGTGTGGGGGGATGGTGATTGAGGAATGTGTGGGCAGGCGTGTGTAGGGAAGGGGATGGAGGGTGTGGGGGCAGGGGATGATGGGAGAAGAAGTGGGAGGAGCAGTGATGGGGTGGGGGGCACAGGGGATGATGGGAGAACAGGGGGAGAGCAGTGATGGGGTGGGGGGCGCAGGGGATGATGGGAGAACAGGTGGGGAGAGCAGTGATGGGGTGGGGGGCACAGGGGATGATGGGAGAAGAAGTGGGGGGAGCAGTGATGGGGGCGGGCGGAGCAGGGGATGATGGGAGAACAGGTGGGCGGAGCAGGGATGGGGGCAGGCGGAGCAGGGGATGATGGGAGAACAGGTGGGGAGAGCAGTGATGGGGTGGGGGGCGCAGGGTTTGATGGGAGAACAGGTGGGGAGAGCAGTGATGGGGTGTGGGGGCAGGGGATGATGGGAGAAGAGGTGGGGAGAGCAGTGATGGGGTGGGGGGCGCAGGGGATGATGGGAGAAGAGGTGGGAGGAGCAGTGATGGGGTGCGGGAGCAGGGGATGATGGGAGAAGAGGTGGGGAGAGCAGTGATGGGGTGGGGGGCGCAGGGGATGATGGGAGAACAGGTGGGAGGAGCAGTGATGGGGCGGGAGCAGGGGATGATGGGAGAAGAGGTGGGAGGAGCAGTGATGGGGCGCAGGAGCAGGGGATGATGGGAGAACAGGTGGGGGGTAATTCCCCTCCTGGCACAAGCTGACACCTTGTTCCCAGGCTGGGGTTCGATCCCCTGCCGGCCTGAGGACCCCGGGGGGGTGTTTGGTTCCCCCGGTCGGTGCCTCCAGCCGGGGACACGTCCCCCCTTCGCCGGCCGTGCTCAGCTCATGGACCGAGCTGGGCGTGTCGTTCGGAGGCCGGTTTTCTAACCCTTTCATCGTCCTGGGGGCTCCTCCCCGATTGACCCACGTCCTCCTCGAATCGCGGGCACCGGAACGGGAGCCAGGACCCAGCCGCGGGAAAACCCCCTCCCGGCTCCTACCCGAGATCCCCCCGGCCGCGGCCCAGGCCGGCGTTCGCCCTTCGCCCCAGCGCCGCCCCGGCAGCTCCCGTCGGCTGATTCTCCACCATCGCCCACAGCCTGGGTCGGCGGCCCTGCGGCCCCCAGCCTGGCCCTACGGCCGCCACGCTCTGCTCCTCGATGGAGACGTTCACACGGAGCCGGATTGACACGCAGATTGTTGGCTCCGGCCCAGATCCCCTGCGCCCCACCGGACCCTCGGGATCCGGGCCCTGCCTCTTCGCTGGTCCCGCTCTCCGGGGTTTGTGTCGTCGGCGCGTTTTATCCGTCACGGTTTGATGTTTTCTCCCAAGTTGTTGAGAAAAATATGAATTTGCGGAGGGCCAAGAACGGATCCATGAGGGACCTGCTGGACACCCTGGGCTCGGCGGGGAGTCCCTGTTTGAGGGTATCTAGCTAGCTAACGATGACGCTTGGGCAAGGCAAAGTTATGGGGGGGGTGGGGGGGCGGGAATGCAAAATGGTCTTGAGCTCCGCAATGGGTTCTGAGTCTGGCGGGTCCAGCGTGAAGCGCCTCGTCCGGATGCACAGTGGGCTGTCCTGGATGCCGCAGGCACGGGCGGCCTTGGCCCAGCGAACCGCGCCCCACCTGACCGTGTGCTGCTGGCGCCAGAGCCCAAAGCCAGGTCCTTGGTGTGGGAGTTCCCAGGAGTGGCTGGGGCTCCCTCCCAGCCTGTCCACCCCGGTGAGCTGCTGCTGGGGGTGTGCAGCACCATCCCGGTAGGAGTCCTGCTACACTCGGTGGCGGGCGCGTCTCCTATCCTGGAGCAGTGGCCTATTTCTCGCACCAATCACGGGTGGCAGCCCAATGACTCTTCAGGCCCTCCTCAGCCTTTGCAAGTCACGGCCCCTTGAGGCCCACGAGCCGGCTGGAGATGGTGTTCAGCAGGTCCGTGGTGGATGCGTTAGATGTGGTGCCAGCCTTGGGAGAGTCTGGTTTGCTGGAATCTCCAGGCGCTTTGTGGTGGCCCAGAGCCACCTGGAAACATCGACCTCGGAGCAGCAGCTCGGTTGCCACGATGACAACCCACCTGCGAGGAAGAACCTGTGCTATCTTGTCAGCCGACCGGTGTCACCAGCTGCTGTCAGGTCACAAAAAGAGAGCCCGGTTTTCGTCTTCTCTGGAAATCCATTCTCAGCGCACATAGCGAGGGCCAGCACTGGTCAGTGGTGCTTCGCTTTGGGCGGAAATCAGCCGGAGCGCCACGCCAACGCTGTTCGGCCCTGGGCGGGAGGCTCTGTGGGAGTCTGTGACACTGCTGACGACGGTGGTCTCTTCACCTTGGCTTTCCGCCACCTCGTGGGTGTCCCGCACGCTGAGTGACATGAAGATGGCCAAGCAGTGCTGGCTGGTGTCTTCCCAAGATGCTGTAGTACCTCTGGGGATACCTTGTCAAAGCCACAGCTGTGCCCTGTCTTCATTGAATTCAGCCAGGGCCTTTCTCTTTCTTCCCCCGAGAATGGCTGGCCCCGGTGTCATCCGGGTTGACTTTGTACAATGTCGTGCGGTACCGCGGCGGACGCCTCACGGAAGGCCGAGTGTCGTACATCAGCACTAGGAGTAGGCTGGGCAGAAGGCGAGTTTTGCTTTTTGATAATATCCACGTTGGTTTTTAATTTTTAAAATATTTTCATCAATTGAAATATTGACAGTTGCGCAAAATGATGGGTGTGACGCATTGTGTAATGTTTATCGATTTACATGTTCACAGTTGCAGGTAATGATCAGCACAGTCAGACAGGAATTATTTAACGTTACGATTCAGAAAGTTCAAGCTTTGTTACAAGGAGGAGGGAGGTAAATTGTTCTCCTTAACCTCTGAGGACAGGCCAAGGTCTCTGATTCTATGATTTATAACCATTCAAACTGAAATCGCCAACAGCATGCCCGAATAGCCAACGTCAATGTTCTTAAAGCAAACTCGATTCAGTTCTCAAGCTGCGTTTTTTCCTTTCTTTGGCTGTCTGCACATTGTGTTTATGATCAGTAGAAATCTCTTTTCATCAGTTTGTGTGTGTGGTGAAATCACCATTTACCAGTAGAAATAGGATCCTTCCAAGATGAGCTATTACTTTTATCAACCAGATTTATAACCTCATCACAAAAAGATATCAAGTTAGTTTGAGAAGATCTATTTCCCATAAACCCCTGCGCATTGGCATTAAATATATTACGCTAGTTTAATGCTTTATTAATGGAGTCCCCATATCCTACGTTTCATTCTCTTGCCTGGGATCAGTGTCAGGTGACGGGTCTTTAATTACTGAGGTCACCCCATTGACCCTTTTTAAATATTGGCACAACATTAGCATTCTTTGAATCTTCTGGAACTTCCTGATTGGCCCAAGAGATGTTGGATATCAACATTAACGATCCAGCGATCTCCTCAGCCAGCTCCTTTAAACTTCTCGGAAGAAAGGTATCTAGACCTACTGATTTAAAAATGTCTGACTTTAGTAGCTGCTGTTTAACATCGTCCTGAATACTAGTGGAATAGAAAGTGATTCTTCACCATGATCATCTGAGACTACTACATCATCTGGCTTTTTTTTGCCAAATAGAGAACAGAAATATTTATTTAACCCGTCTGCCTCATCTGCACTATTATCGATAATTCTCCCATTTCCATCTAGTAATGGACAAATAGCATTATCAGGATTCTTTGTATAGCTAATATATTTCAAATACTCCTTATTGTCCTTAACTCTGCTGCCAAAGATTTTGCCTTGTGTCCTTTTGCTTCCCTTATCAATTTTCTACAATTCCTAGTTTCTGATTCATATTCATTACTATCAGCTTCCCCTCATTTCCATTTGTTATGTTTTATTTTATATAGCTGCCTACACTTCCCCTCTAAGCCAGGTTGTATTTTTAAACCAGTTCGGCCTCCTTTCCCAATTGTGGGTTTGGGCCTCTAGCAAACAATTCCTAATGAACATTAACGTTTTTCTGATGAAATTCTTCCTGCCCGCTGATTTGGCTCATCATGGCTTTCAGCATTGTGAAATGCTGCCCCACAAGCATTCAAAGTGCTGTGTAGACATTCGGGCTGCGGCTTGGAAACCTTAGGGGCTTGGCGGAGGGGTCTCCCAGCCCCAAACACCTACACGGCCGTTTGCAGCGTTGTAGCACAAGCCAGACCCGGGCTCCGAGCCTTGCTGATTTTTGTCGTGTAGACGTAACCCCTAACGCCGCTCCCCCTCCGTGTCAGCTCACTCCAGCCTTCCGCCATAGCCCCGGCCCAGCGATTTGTACCCCCACCCATGACACCCCCGAGCCGGGCTGGGGGGAGGGGCCGTGGGGGAGCCCGGGGCTGTGGGGTGGGTTTGAGGGGCACCAGCAGAGCTTTGTGTGTGTGTGTGTGGGGGGGGGTCATCCATCCATCCATCTCCCCCCCACACACATCCTGGTTCTCGCCATCTCTCGCTGTTTGCTCCCCCGCCCCCCGGGCTCTGTGTCTCCTCTGTCTCCCTCTATAAATAGACCGAGTGAACGAGGAAGGTGACCTAAAAAACGAGAGCGGCGCCGGATCGGTGCTCACGAGAGAGAACCCCCGGGAACCGGCGCCCCCCATTCTAGGGTGGGTGCCCCGGGAGCCCCCAGGACGAGGGGGCACTCTGTGTGTGTATATAGGGGTGCTGTGCATAGTGGGTGCTGTCTGTGTGTGTATAGAGGGGGGCCGTGCATATAGGGAGCACTGTCTGTGTGTGTATAGAGGGGTGCTGTGCATAGGGGGTGCCATCTGTGTATGTATATAGGGGGCACCCTGTGTGTGTATATAGGGGTGCCGTGTATATAGAGGGCACTCTGTGTGTGTATAGGGGGGCTGTACATATAGGGGGCACTGTCTGTGTACGTATATAGGGGGCGCTGTATATATAAGGGGGTCTCTAACCTTACCCCCTTTCTTTCCCAGGCTTACCGGACTCTGGCCCCCACACCTCCCCCCCTCCCTACAATGCCCCACTGCAGCCGCCCCCTCCCCCACCTGACACCCCCAACAATGCCCCCCTCATCCCCGGCTACAGTGACCCCCCGCACCTGCCCCCCCACTCTGGCACCGCCACCCTGCCCCGCCTCGGGGGGGCTGCCACCCTGCCCCGGCCGCCCCCCACCTCGGCCACCCTGCCCCGGCCCCCCCACCACCACTCAGCCACCCTGCCGCGCCTGCCCCCCGACCCCTACATGCAGGAGACCCAGTTCAACGCCCCCCCCCAGGGGTACATGGTCCAGACGCACCCGCCCATGGGGACCCTGCCCATCGGGGGGTACATGCACCCCGGCTACCCTGTGCAGCTGCAGCCCTGCACAGCCTACGTCCCCGTGTACCCTGTAGGCACGGTGAGTGTGGCAGTCCCGGGGAGGGGGCAGGGCTTCCCTGGGATGGGGCTTCCCCTGCTGCTGGGGGGCGGGGCTTCCCTGGAGTGGGGCTTCCCTCTGCTGCCGGGGGCGGGGCCTCCCTGGGATGGGGCTTCCCTCTGCTGGTGGGGGCGGGGCTTCTCTGGAGTGGGGCTTCCCCTGCTGGTGGGGGGCGGGGCTTCCCTGGAGTGGGGCTTCCCTCTGCTGCTGGGGGCGGGGCCTCCCTGGAGTGGGGCTTCCCCTGGTGCTGGGGGCGGGGCCTCCCTGGGATGGGGCTTCCCCTGCTGATGCTGGGGGCGGGGCTTCACTCAAGTGGGCGTGGCTTCCCACCTGGCTGTGGATTTCCGTTTAACTCTCGCTCTCTCCACCACTCCCCTGCAGCCGTACCCCCCTGGCAACCCTCCCCCTGGGGTCCCCCCCCCGCAGATGCCCCCAGGAATCGCCATCCTGGAGCCGCGCCGGCCGCCCCACGACTACCTGCCCATCGCAGTGCTCACCACCATCTGCTGCTTCTGGCCCACGGGCATCATCGCCATCATCAAAGCTGTGCAGGTCAGCGGGAGCGGGGCGGGGAACAGTGGGGGACTGGGAATGGGGAGCGATGGGGACGGGGGCATGTGGGAGGTCGGGGGCGAGGGGGCAGCAGAGGGGAGCTGGGATATGTGGGGGGGCAGGGAGGATGGGGGGGCGTGGGGGTGATGGGGGGCGGGGGGCAGGGGTCGACGGGGGAGGTGACGGGGAGCACAACGCATCCCCCCCAACGCCGTGTCCCCCCCAGGTGCGGACGGCCGTGGCGCGGGGGGACATCGTGTCGGCCGAGATTGCGTCGCGCGAGGCCCGGAACTTCTCCTTCATCAGCCTGGCCGTGGGCATCGCCGCCATGGTCCTGTGCACCATCCTCACCGTCGTCATCATCATCGCTGCGCAGCACCACGACAACGACTGGGACCCCTAGCCATGGGCCCGCCCCCTGCCAGCCCCGCCCACCGCCTGCCCTGCCTGCCAACCGGGCCCCGCCCAGCGACCAGGCCCCGCCCACCACCTGCCCTGCCTGCCAACCGGGCCCCGCCCAGCACCACAACAACAACTGGGACCCCTAGCCATGGGCTTGCCCCCTGCCGGCCCCGCCCACCACCTGTCCTGCCCGCCAACCGGGCCCCACCCAGCACCATGACAATGACTGGGACCCCTAGCCCCGCCCCCGGCCACCAACTGCCCCGCCCACCGCCTGCCCTGCCTGCCAGCCGGGCCCCACCCAGCACCACGACAACGACTGGGACCCCTAGCCTCGGCCCCGCCCAGCGACTGCCCCACCCACCACCTGTCCTGCCTGCCAACCAGGCCCCGCCCAGCGACCTGGCCATGTCCACTGCCAGCCCCGCCCCTCAACGAGGCCCTGCCCACTGCCGGCGCCGCCCACTAACCAGTCTGATAATCCCCTGCAGATGCCATTACCCACAATCCCCTGCAGCCATTGCCAACATTACCCACAATCCCTTGCAGCCAATGTTACCCACAATCCCTTGCAGACCTCACCCACCAGACCCACAGTCCCTGCAGGTATTGGCCCTCAGGATACCCATGAGGCCTTGCAAGCCCTGATCTAGCCAGCGACACCCACAATCCCCTGCAGCCACCACCCTCCTGGATACCCAGGAGCCTTTGCAGCCCCACCCTCTCCTGGCTCCGCCCCTGCAAAACCTGTCCCTGTCCCTCAGTCACCCCTGTATCCATGACAACACCTCCCTTGCCCAGCAGGACCTTTCCCATGATCCTTTGTAACCATTGCCCCCCATCCCTCCCCACTGGCATCTTTGGCTCCGCCCCCTCAGCAGCCCCACAGCCCCCCCCAACTGAGCAATTCCCATAGTCCTTTGCAACTGTCATTTTCCCATCAGCACCTCTGGCTCTGGCCCCTAGGAACAAGCTCCGCCCCCTGGCCTCACACCCTCCAATGGAATGCTACCCATAATGCTTTGCAGGCACTGTATTCTCCCCCCAACCCTGGGTCTGACTCCACTCCCACATGAGTAGGCCACGCCCCATTGGCTCAGGCCACACCCCCTGGGCGGCCCTAAATATATTCCTGAGGTTCCCCATCAGACCACGCCCCTTCATATCAGGCTCCGCCCCCTCACCCCCCCCAATATCTTCATGCCTTGATTGCTCCCCCAAAGCCCCAATTGGCTTCTCCCCAATTGGTTCCGCCTTCTTCAGCACAGGCTCCGCCCCCTTTCTTCCCCACAGCCCCTTCCCCTTTTCGCCCCTCCCCCATAAACATTTTGCTCCAGATTGGAGGGGGAGCGCATACCCCAATATATCACAGAGCCCCCAGCTGTACATAGCAATGAAATAACCCCCTTGCCAAGGTGTGACCCCCAGCATGAGCCCCCCAAATCTGTGACACTGGCCCTTTAAGACACACAGTCCCCCACAATGAGACCCCTCTTTTCCCACGCCCCCCCCAAGTGAGTGATGCTGCCCCTCTGGGATGCCACCTCTGCCCCCCTATGGGGGGGTTCCTGGTTCAGGGGGACAGTGGGGGGCAGGGAGGGGAGAAGTTTGAGGGTCCAATGCTGCATTTCTGGGGTTCAGGGTGTTTGAAGTCTGGGGGCAGAATCACTGGGGTGGGGGAGACACTGTTCATTATTGGGGTTCCCCCAAGTCACCCCCACCCAGCACGCTGCCCCAAAGCCTAGACATCTGGGTATCCCTTGCAGAGACCCCAGAACGGGACAGGTGTGCTGGGCTAGTGGGGGGCTGCAGGTCGGGAGTGAGGGGCGCCGGCAGAGCTGGGGGGGTGCAGTTTTGTATGGTCCATCGTAGCCGCCCGACATGGCCCTGGTCCCTGTGCGATCCGGCCCCCGATTCCTCTCCCGTCGGCCTGTTTGCAAGTCACCTGGGTTAATAAATCTCTATTGATAACGACTCCAGCCTCGTCCCTGGCCCTGACCGGCTGCATGGGAACCGGGGGGGGGGCATGGGGCAGGGAATGGGGCACGGAGCCTGTCTCCTCTAGGGGGCGCTGTGACGAAGTGGGACTGTTCTTAATGTTTTCCTCAGTTTCCCCTATGCAGTTCTTAAGTATCTAGGCGGTGGGATAAGGGTGTATGGTTGCTGGAGAGCAAAGGGCCAGGGTACATAAATGCCCGACACTCTGTCTCCTTGCAACTGATGGCCTGGGCCCCTCCCCGGCAAGGTGCCAACTGAAGGTGTTGGAGACAAAGGGATCAGGTGACCTCCTGGCCTGGGAAAGAGACAAAGCCCAGAGGAGGAGGGGCTGGACGGGGGTTGGAGTTTGGAGCGAGCTGGGGACGGGAAGGGAGGGCAGACGGGGGTCTGCCTCGCTGGGCCCCAGAATGGATCCGGCTGAGGGGTCTGGTTCGCTGGACCTACAAGCTCTGTTTTAGACCATGTTCCTGTCGTCTAATAAACCTGTGTTTTACTGGCTGGCTGAGAGTCACGTCTGACTGTGAAGGGGGGGTGCAGGACCCTCTGGCTGCCCCAGGACCCCGCCTGGGCAGACTCGCTGTGGGAAGCGCACGGAGGGGCATATGCTGAATGCTCCCAGGAGAGACCCAGGAGGTGAAGCCGTGTGAGCTTCTTGCCCTGAAGACAGTCTGCTCACAGAGAGGAGGCTCCCCAAAGTCCTGACTGGCTTTGTGGGGAGCAGTTCCAGAGCATCACCCGGGGACTCCGTGACAGGTGCTGGCTGCCCCCCGGCCTGGTGGAAGGGGGCTGGCTGGGGGAGCGGGGCAGTGTGTGTGGGGGGTGTTACACAGGTGACAGAAGGAAATATCGAAGCCCGTAGTGCTGCCCCCCTGTTCCCCACCCCGTCTCCCCCCTCCGGCCCCGATATCCCTCCCCCAGCCCCATTGACCCACCTCGCTGCTCCCCCAGTCCCTGAGCAGCCTCCCTGTGCGGCTCCATCTGCCCCCAGGTCCCCCCACCCCCGCTTTCCCTCCCTGGCTCCCAGATACCTCCCCCAGCCCCCCATCCTGAGTCCCCCTCCCCCTCGCTCAGATCCCTTCTCTGTGTCCCTGTAGGGCCCGCCCCGTCCACCCCCAGCATCCTGGAGCTTTGATGTATCCATGGTGACGGTTGCCTGGCTGCGGCAGGATGGAGGGACCATGTGATGGCTCCCGGCATGTAGGGCCAGGGAGGGGGAGGCAGCTGGGGGGTGGGGACTTGTCACAGACAAGCAGAGCTGGGGGGGCAGGGCAGGGCTAGCAGGGGCTGCGGGTCGGGCGTGAGGGGGGGAGGGGGCAGGGCTGGGCTGGCTGGGGCTGTGGGTCGGGAGTGAGGGGCGCTCTCCCAGGCGTGGGTGAAGGGCTCCGAGGTGGATTTGGGGGCTGCTCCACCTCCCGCCGCCTGGCCCATGCGGGGCCCCCCCATGCCCTGGGACAGGCCCCGTTAAATGGAGCAGCGGCTGGGGGCTGCACAGGGAGCCCTGCTGCCTGCCAGCATCCCTCCGTGACCTCTGCCCTCTGACCTGGCCACGGTAACAGTGTCAGCCACTGTCCATGACCTCTGACCTGAGAGCCTGATTGGCTCCTTCCTCAGCACCTGCCCTTGGACCCAGGGCACCCAGAGCACAACCAATGGACCTGGCCACTTCCTGTGACCTTTGACCCTACACGTGCCACTTTTCTTTGGTTCCGTCCACGCTTGACCTTTGACCCAACCCCACCAGGGATTGGCCAACTACCCCGGACTGATGACCTTTGACCCAAAATGGCACCTGAGGCCTCAGGCCTTCGACCTGTGTGCGAGCAAATGGTACAGGCCAATGTTGCCATGTGTGACCTTTGACCTCTGACCCTAACCCTGCAGGCAGCGTCTCGGTTAATGGGCTTGGCTGACACCTGTCAGCTCAGCTAATGGCTGTAACCTCTGACCTTTGACCTGTGGTCGATGAGCCCAGCACTTTGCCCAACCAGGGGTCTAACTAAAGCAGGAAAAGGCCTCAACTCCCAGTGACCTCTGACCCCAGTGCGCTGCCCCCTGACCCCGGCACATCCCGCTGTCCAACCAGCAGCCAATCGGAACGGCCGGACCACAATCTTTGACCTGCTCCCAACTTCGTGATTTTCTTGTTTCAACAACAAAAGATTTCTTTGTATTTTAAGAAATTAATTTTATTATCGAAACTGACAATTATTGTGGCCCTGGGCCCCATTCCCCCCCCCCAAGCCAGCCAGTCCCCGCCCTGGGGCCGGATGGGAGCCGGCGCCCCCTAGAGGGGAAGGGCCCCCTGCCCTACCCCACATGCAGGGTCCAGGCTCTGTCCCCGCCGCGCTCAGGAGAAGAGCTTGCTCATGGCCCGGGCCAGGCGGGCGTCCCGCTCCCGCGCCCGCTGCCCCACCCTGTCCAGCTCCCTGCGGGCGGCCGTGTTCCCCGGCTCAGCCACCAGCACCCCTCGGAAGTCCTCGGCCGCCCCCTCCAGGTCATTCATGGCGGCGCGGGCCAGGCCGCGGCGGTACCGGGCCTTGGCGTGTTGGGGCCACAGCGCCAGCGCCTTGGTGCAGTTGCGGGCGGCGTGGGCTGGCTGGGTGAGCCGCACCTGGCAGGCGGCCAGGTTGGCGTGCAGGTCGGCCCGCAGGCGGGCGTGCTCTGGGTCCGGGGGCGCCGGGCCGGCGGCGATGGCCAGCTGCAGGGCCCGGGCATAGCGGCGGGCGGCCGCCCCCACCTCGCCAGCCCGGTAGCGCTCCGAGCCGCGCTCCTTGTGCCGCAGGGCCAGCGCCCACTTCTCCGCTGGGTCCAGCTGCCAGGGCTCCGGGGCCGGGGCGAAGGAGGCCAGGTGCAGCCCCAGGACGGCCCCGTCCGGGCCCCGCAGCTCGGCCCGCTCCCCCGGCCCCATGGTCTCCAGGCAAGCGTCCACCAGGCCGTCCCAGGCGCCGTCCCCGTCCCCCAGCTCCAGCTGGGCCCAGCGGTTGGCTGGGTACCCCAGGGGCGCCCCCGGCGGCGCCTCCAGGAAGACCTGGCACAGGGCGCCCAGCGTCGGCTTGTCCAGTCCCGCGCCCGGCTGCAGGATCTGCTTGGCGAAGGCGCCGTCCGGTGCCACCCAGGCGTCCGCTGGCTGATTGGGCGCCTCCAGGTTCTCTCTTTGGTCCTCTTCTGGCCCCGCACCCTGGGGCTCAGCGCCTCTGCTGGCACCACTCATCCCATTGGCCGCTCCGCCGCCCTCCGCCTTCCCATTGGCTACTGCCGCTGCCTCCATCTGCCCTCGGCCAAGCGGGGAGTGCGGGGCTCTGGCTCGGCACCCCCAAGCGGTGAAGCCAGGCAGGGTTGGGGGGTTCAGGGACGGGCAGCTCCTGTGAACCAGAGGGCAGGGGAAACAGGTCAGAAAGAACCCAGGAGTCCTGGCTCCCAGCCCCCCCAGTAAACCACTAGACCCCCCTCCCCGAGAACCCAGGTGTTCTGGCTCCCAGCCGCCCCCAAGAGAACCCAGGAGTCCTGGCTCCCAGCCCTCCCCCCTCAAGAGAACCCGGGCATCCTGTCTCCCAGTCCCCCCACTAATCCACTAGACCCCCCCCCCCAAAGAACCCAGGAGACTGGCTCCCATCCCCCCGCCCAAGAAAACTCAGGCATCCTGGCTCCCAGCCCCCTCCCCTAATCTGCTAGACCCTCCCCACCCCCCATGACAACCCAGGCATCCGGGCTCCCAGCCCCCCCCTAACCCAGTAGATCCCCCCTAAAAGAACCCAGGAGTCCTGGCTCCAAGCCCTCCCCCCCAAGAGAACCCAGGAGTCCTGGTTCCCAGCCCCCCCCAGTAAACCACTAGACCCCCAGCCCGAGAACCCAGGTGTTCTGGCTCCCAGCCCCGCCCCCCCAAGAACCCAGGTGTCCTGGCTCCAAGGCCCCGGCCAAGAAAACCTGGGCATCCTGGCTCCCAGCCCCCTCCCCTAATCTGCTAGACCCCCCCCCCCCCCAAGAACCCAGGCATCTGGGCTCCCAGCCCCTCCCCTCGAGAAAACCCAGAAGTCCTGGCTCCAAGCCCTCCCCCCTCAAGAGAACCCAGGCGTCCTGGCTCCCAGCCCCCACACAGAGAACCCAGGAGTCCTGGCTCCCTCCCCCGCTCGGGCTGTGCTGTCTGTCTCTGCCCTGCTCCCTCGCTCCTCCCCGCCCAGCTGTGCCCCCTTGGCCCCCCCTCACCCGGGGCTGGGGGCGCAGACTGGGGGGATCCAGCTGCGCTCTGGCCCCGCTCCTCCGGCCTCCCCCCGCCGCCCCCCCCTTGTCTTTGCATCACTTCCTGGGGGGGGCCCCGCTAGGCCGCAGCCTGCCTGGATTAGTCAGGCTGAGCCGTGTGGGGAGGGGCCAGGCCCAGACCCCTCCTGCCCCCCACAAAGGACGGGGGGCTGGGACCCCCTGCTCCATCAGTGTGTTAAGAAGCAGCAAACGATTGGGGGCGCTGGGGGGGGGGTCTCCCCCCCAAATCCCTCCGCCCCTGGGCGCCGGGGTTGGCCAAACAAGATGACTGCCAGTGGCTGACCCCGCGTGTGTGTGTGTGGGGGTGGGTGGGTTGCAGCTGGGGAGATCGGGGACACACCCCAAGATTGAGGGGGTCAAAGGGGGTGCAGATGTGGATGGGGCAGAAGGGGCTGTTGGGGGGGATGGGGAAGGGGGGATTTGAGGGTGGGGGAGGGCAGGAATGGGGGGACAGGGAGGGTGGGTCCTGGGGTGCCGGGGTTGGGGGGTAGATCGTACCCCACCTGTGCGGGACCGGGGGGAGGGGAAGCAGGAGTGGGAACCCCCCCGGGGGCCAGGGAAAGATGGGGTAAAGGGAGGGGAGACCATACCCCTAATTCAGGAGTGTGAACCCAGGCGTCCAGGGAAGATGGAGTTTTTTGGGGGGCTCTGTACCCCCTAATTCAGGGCGAGGGAGGGGTGCGAACCCAGGCATCCGGGAGAGACAGGGTTAAGTGTTCATTAGTTCACCCCTTGATCCAGACTCGAGGGGGCTTATGAACCCAGGCGTCCGAGGGGGGGCTAGCAGAGGGGGCAGTGTTGAAGACTACATTTCCCAGAATCCCCTGCTATCCCTCCCCCTCCCCCCTCACGCTTTATTTCCATGCTGCTTACGTCAGCGCCCAGCTGGGTCCGGTATGGTCTGACTGGTCATTGGGGGTGAGTGGGGGGCCCGGGGGCCCCGGGAAAGCTGCGGGGTGGTGGGAAGGGGGGCCCGGGGGGCACTAGGCAGGGTCTGGGGGGTGCTGGCGAGTAGGGATCCGGGGGGGATGGAAAAGGGGGTGCACTGCGCCCCCAGATCACCCCTCAGTGAGCCCCCGTCTCTCTCCCAGCAGCTTGCCGCTATGTGGGGCGGCAAATCGCCTCGGCTCTGCGTCGGGACGACCCTGGGGCGCCCCTGCCCCCCAGCCGGCGCAAGGACCTAGGTAAGTGCACCCCCTTTCTTTGCTGGTGGGCCCCCTGTCCCTACGCAGCCCCCTTGGAAGCAATCTGAGTCCCTGTGGGGTGCCCCACCCCTGTGAACTGCACCCCAAAGCTTCCCAGTCTGCCCTCGAAGGATCCCAAGTTCTGCACCCTAAAATCCCCTCCTCCGTCCCCAGGATCTGCCCCTCTACTCCTGTACCCCCTAACTCCTATGCCCTCTTGTCGCTACACCCCAACTCTTGGGGTCCCCAGTTCATGCCCCCAAATGGTCCTGAATTCCCTCACTGGATCACACCATTATCAGCACCCCAAACTCCCCCATTCTAATGCTGAACCCCCTTTTCCAGCACCCCAATTCACCCATAATACACTCACAGGGCACCCCTTTATGCAGCCACCCCTACCTAAACAAGAGAGTGCACCCCACTGGCTGGACCCTGAGTCCCCCCCCAAACTCCCCCACCTCCCTACAGCTCACCCCCAAAACTCCCTGATCTGCCCTTCCAATATGTAGCTGTTCTGTACCCCTAATTTGGCCTTCACCTTGTCCTGCACCCCAGTTTTCACCCATTTTGTCCCCCAATCCCTCCCTGATTTTGTGAGGGGCCCCTTTGTGCACCCCCAAAGTCTCCTATCTATGGGCAGAAATTCCCCCTTTTCCGAACCTCCAAAATTCTCCATATTCATAAAGTGTCTTCCTGGTTCTACCCCCCTCCCCCCAAATTTCAGGTCTCTTTGTAGAGATTCTCCCTCTTCTGCACCTCAAAACTGAAGCTGTACTCCAGAATCCTTTAACATCTTTCTGGGGCCCACTGACCTGTTCTGCATCTATTCTGTATCCCCAAATCTTTCCATCATTTGGGGGAGCCTCTTGTTCCAAACCCTCAAACTGACCTACACCATCCAGATCTTTGTTGGGGTTTCCCACTCTTGTGTACCCTGATTTTTGGTCCCCCTGCACCACAAAATGCCTCCTAATCTCTGGGGTTCCCAATTCTGCACCCCAAAATCGCTTCACATCTTTGCAAAATGCAATCCCTCTAGGTCCCTCATATCCTGCCATATCTGGAAATCACCTCCGTTCTAGCACCCTGAAACTCCTCTGTTCTGCTCTTTGCGTGCACCCCAAGCTTCAAGGTGCTACCTCCTAGCACACCCCACAATATATCGGAGATTTCTGCCCCCCCAATATATTGGGGGAGCACATCCCACTGGGAGACTGTCAGGGACAATGTTGGGAGTACAGTGGATTTTGGGGGTGCCTGTTAACACCCCAAGTAACTCCCTAGGCACCCCTCTTTCTTCCCCCCATAGGTGACAAGAAAGATGTAACCCCTCGGCCAGTGGTGGCTCCATTGGACTCTGTCCCCCCGGGGCGCACTCCCCTGGTCCCAGCAGAACGGGGGGCACCGGGGCGGCCCTCCTGAGGCTCACAGTGGGGTTGGCGAGGGGCGAATGACGGTTCATCTGGCAACTCCCAGAGTCGTGGGCAGCGGACGGACCCGAGACACCGACCCCCCCTGACCCCACTGTACCCCAAAAAGGAATTCCGAATAAATAAGTTTCAGAGGCCACTGTGCAAAGGCGCCAAGTGAGGGGTTCTTGTTGGATTAGAGCTGCTGGTGGACTGGCTGGCTCAGGGGGGCAGGAAATGGGGCAGGGGCCTGTCCCCTCTAGGGGGCGTCGGTTCCCATCTGGCCCCAGGGCAGGGACTGGCTGGCTCAGGGGGGTGGGGAATGGGGCACGGGACCTGTCCCCTCTAGGGCGCATTGGTTCCCACCCGGCCCCAGGGCAGGGACTGGCTGGCTCAGGGGGATGGGGACTGGGGCACGGGACCTGTCCCCTCTAGGCGCATCGGTTCCCATCCGGCCCCAGGGCAGGGACTGGCTGGCTCAGGGGGATGGGGAATGGGGCAGGGGCCTGTCCCCTCTAGGGGGCGCCGGCTCCCACCCGGCCCCAGGGCAGGGACTGGCTGGCTCAGGGGGGTGGGGAATGGGGCACGGGACCTGTCCCCTCTAGGGGGCACCGGCTCCCACCCGGCCCCAGGGCAGGGACTGGCTGGCTCAGGGGGGCGGGGAATGGGGCAGGGGCCTGTCCCCTCTAGGGGGCGCCGGCTCCCACCTGGCCCCAGGGCAGGGACTGGCTGGCTCAGGGGGGTGGGGAATGGGGCACGGGACCTGTCCCCTCTAGGGGGCATCGGTTCCCACCTGGCCCCAGGGCAGGGACTGGCTGGCTCAGGGGCGTGGGGAATGGGGCAGGGGCCTGTCCCGTATAGGGGTGTCAGTTCCCATCCAGCCCCAGGGCGGGGACTGGCTGGCTCAGCGGGGCGGGGAATGGGGCAGGGGCATGTTCCCTCTAGAGGGTGAGCTGCTGATGTCATGCAGCCTTATGACATCACTGCTTGTGCTGTTGGCATAATGTGATGTCACAGAGGGAGGGTGGTGATGTCAGCATACGGAATGTTGATTACATCACAGCAGGCTGTGACCTCACCCACCGGCTCTGGCCTATAGCTGGGAGGTGGCTGAGTCCCTCTGGGAGCCGGCCTGGAGCATGAGTCGCTACTGGCCCTTTAAGGGGGGCCGGAACTACACGTCCCAGGAGGCAGTGCGCCGCTGCGCACGCGTAACACGGACTTGGCGGGGGCAGCTAGGATGGGTCTGTTAGTCTCAAAGCTACGCATGCGCTCTTTGGAGTCCTGTCCACGCGCCGCTTGTTCACCCCGCTTCGCGCATGCGCGTCTCTATCTCCAAACCCACGCAGACGCGTCTCAGGCTCCTATAACTCAGGCAGGCGCAGTGAGAGGCTCCCGCCCTGTGAGCATGCGCCGTGCTGCGCGCCGCCCCAGTATCCCCGTTCCGCGCGTGCGCCGCTCTCGCCATGCTGCCGCGGCCACGCCCATTCCCGAGGATCGGAGCGGAAGTCGCTTCCCCGTTGGCTGATGTCGCTCGGGCCCCGCCTCCCGCGCGCTGTGATTGGCTGGCGCGGGCTTACTCGGCGCTGCGATTGGGTGGGGCGGTTGTCATGGCAGCCGGAGGGGGCGGGGCCGGGGGAAGATGGCGGCTCTGGCCCCGGAGCTGCTGCTGCTCCACGACTCGGGCCGGTTCCTGGCCGACAACCTGCTGAGCAGCGAGGACTGGGGTGGGTGGGGCTGGGGCTGGGGCTGGGGAGGGGCCTGCGGAGCGGCGGGGCGGGGCCAGGGGGTCTGACTGGCAGGAGCTTGGTGGGGTGAAGGGCTGGAGACTCGTTGGGGGAGGGGCCTGCAGGAGGGGAGGGGCTGGGTGCCTGAGGGGCGGGGCCTGCAGGAGGGGGAGGGGCTGGGTGCCCGAGGGGCGGGACCTGCAGGAGGGGAGGGGCTGGGTGCCTGAGGGGCGGGGCCTGCAGGAGGGGAGGGGCTGAGTGCCTGATGGGCGGGGCCTGGATGAGTGGGAGGGCCTGGGTGTGTGAGGGGGAGGGGCCTGGAGGAGGGGAGGGGCTAGGTGCCTGAGGGGGCGGAGTCTGGGCGGGGCATGGAAGAGTGGGAGGGTCTGGGTGCCTGAGGGGGCGGAGTCTGGGCGGGGCCTGGAAGAGGGGGAGGGGCTGGGTGCATGAGGGGGCGGGGCCTGCATGAGGGGGAGGGGTTGGGTGCATGAGGGGGTGGGGCTTGCAGGGGAGGGGGTGGGTGCATGAGGGGTGGAGTCTGGGGGAGTGGGAGGGGATGGGTGCTGGAGGGGGAGGGGCCTGGAAGAGGTGGGAGGGGCTGGGTGCCTGACGGGGAGGGGCTGGAGGAATGGGGAGGGGCTGGGTGCTGGAGGGGGAGGGGCCTGGAAGAAGGGGACTGACTCCCCCTTTCTTCCCGCCCCCAGATGCGGCTCTCTACAGCTGCCTGGACGATGGGGAGGAGCCCGCCGCCCTCTTCCCCTGCCTGGAGCCCAGTGCATTGGTGAGTCCTTCCCTCACCCTGCCCTGCCTGGGGGGTGCCCCCAGTGACCCACCTGCTCCATAGCACCCCCACTCCCCATCCGCCCGGCAGCAGGGCCCCAGCTCCCCCTCAGAGCAGGGCCCTCTGTACACTGGGGGCTGCCGGACTAGACCCCGGAGAGATACACGGGTGACCCCCCACTTCACCCCTTATCTCCCCCCTTCCCCCTGCAGTTTGACAATGGTTTCGACCTGGGCATGGACACCAGCCCCCCAGAGCCGCCGTGGGACCAGATGCCAACCAGCCTCTTCCCGGGTGAGCCCAGCCTCCTCCCAGCATTTGGGACAGATGGTGAGGTGGGGTGGAGGGATATCCGTGTGCAATGGGGCTGCCCTGGGGTGGGTGGACGTAGGGGGCGGAGGGATATCTGTGTGCAATGGGGCTGCCCTGGGGTGGGTGGACGTAGGGGGCGGAGGGATATCTGTGTGCAATGGGGCTGCCCTGGGGTGGGTGGACATAAGGGGCAGAGGGATATATGTGAGGGACTATTTTCTAACCCCTTTCCATCCCCCGCGCAGACCTCCAGGTGAAGTCCGAGCCCGTGTCCCCCGCTTCCTCCCACAGCTCAGACTCCTCTATCCTCTCCATGACCCCCGACCCCACGAGACAGGTACGTGCCCCCCCCTTGGCCTGGGAGATGTCCCCAGCCCCCGCACTCAGCTCTGTGCCCCCCTGGCCCCCACACTCAGCTGTGGCTCCCCCCAGGCCGCAAGCCCAGACGACGTGATGGGAGTGAAAGCCGAGCACCCCCCGACCCCACCCTGCATGTTTGGGGATGTCCTGGCCCCCCCAGTTGGCACCGTCCAGATCAACCTTCTGCCAGCACCGGAGACACAGACAACGCCAGGTAACCAGCACTGGAGGGTAGGGTCTGGCTGTGGGGGAGGGTCTCTGGCGACTCCAGGCCTGGCTAACAGGGGGTGCTCGGGGAGCAGGGCGAGGGGCTGGCTCTGCGGGGGAGCACTGGGGAAACGGGGCGAGAGGCTGGCTCTGCGGGGGGGCGCTGAGGTAGCAGGGTGAGGGGCTGGCTCTGCGGGGGGGCGCCGGGGGAGCGGGGCGAGGGGCTGGCTCTGCGGGGGGGCGCCGGCGGAGCGGGGCGAGGGGCTGGCTCTGCCGGGGGCGCTGGGGAAGCGGGGCGAGGGGCTGGCTCTGCGGGGGGGCGCTGGGGGCGTGGGGCGAGGGACTGGCTCTGTGGGGGGCGCTGTGGGGCTGGCTCTGCGGGGGGCGCTGGGGGAAGTACATCGCACTCTCTCGCAGGGAAGCCAGTGACTCCCATCAAGGCTGAGTCGATCCTGAGCCGGAAGCCGCCCATCCAGCCAAAGCCGGTGGTGGTGGCCACCGTCCCGGTGCAGCCCGCGGCCACCCCCAGCCCCACCATCCTACTGCAGACGGTGCCGGGGGCCCAGCCGCAGCCCCTCAAGCCAGCCATCACAGGTACGGGCACGGGGCTGGTCCCCTCTAGGGGGCGCCCCAGGGCAGGCATTGGCTGGCTCGGGGCGGGGGCGTGGGACTCGGGGCTGGTGCGTGTGTGGGACACTGACCCACATCCCTCCCCGCAGTCCCAGCACCGTCTGTCGTCATCTCCCAGAGCGACCTCCTGCACCTCCCGCTCTCGGGGCTCCTCAAGGTGCAGCCCCCGGGGAAGGAGGGCCCCCCGGCCAGGCTCCCCCCAGGCGCCCCCAAACCCGAGGCCAAAACCATCGTCCCGGCCCCGAGCCAGCTCGGACCCTGCAACCCAGAGATTGACGTGAGTAACAGAGTGCGGCCGGTGCCCCCACTCCCGACCCGCAGCCTCTGCTAGCCTAGCGCAGCCCTGCCCACCCCATCTCTGCCGGTGCCCCTCAGTCCCGACCCGCAGCCCCTACCAGCCCAGTCCTGCCCCCCGCATCTCTGCCAGTGCCCCTCACTCCTGACCTGCAGCCCCCTGCCAGCTCAGCCCACCCCATCTCTGCCGGTGCCTCTTACTCCCAACCCGCAGCCCCCTGCTAGCCCAGCCCTGCCCCCCGCATCTCTGCCAGTGCCCCTCACTCTCGACCCGCAGCCCCCGCTAGCCCAGCCCCACCCCCTCAGCTCTGCCGGTGCCCCTCACGCCCAACCCGGAGCCCCTGCTAGCCCAGCCCCCCCGTGCCCCTCACTCTCGACCCGCAGCCCCTTCTAGCCGAGCCCCCCCGTGCCCCTCACTCATGACCCGCAGCCCCCCCTTTCTGCCCGCCCCTGCCCCCAGGTGAAGGTGCTGAAGCGGCAGCAGCGGATGATCAAGAACCGGGAGTCGGCCTGCCAGTCGCGCCGGAAGAAGAAGGAGTACCTGCAGGGGCTGGAGTGCCGCCTGCGGGAGGCGCTGGCTGAGAACGAGCGGCTGCGGCGGGAGAACACCCTGCTGCGGCGCCGGCTGGACTGCGTCCTGGGAGAGGTGAGCGCCCCCCGCAGGCGAGCCAGGGCAGGGCACCACGGGGGCTGTGCTCTGCCGGGGTGAGTCACAATGGTACATTCCAACACCAAGCATCCCCCCCATTTTGATACATAATGGTATATCTCAGCAGTAAATATCTGACCCGATAGGTAGCATAATGGTACATCCCAGCAATCAGCTCTTTCCCCCATCCCAGCACAAAGCACCCCCCCTCATGCAGGGATCATAATGGTACATTCCAACACCAAGATACTCCTCATGTCATAATGGTACATTCTTGCAGCCACAGTATCTTCCTCCCCCCATCATAATGGTACATTTCAGCAGTAAACTGCTCCCCCCAGTTAATGATCATGGTGGTACATCCCATAACCCCCCCAGGGAACTGGGACTGTTTAGTCTCCAGAAGAGAAGAGTGAGGGGGGATTTGATAGCAGCCTTCAACTAACTGAAGGGGGGTTCCAAAGAGGATGGAGCTCGGCTGTTCTCAGTGGTGGCAGATGACAGAACAAGGAGCAATGGTCTCAAGTTGCAGTGGGGGAGGTCTAGGTTGGATATTAGGAAACACTATTTCACTAGGAGGGTGGTGAAGCACTGGAATGCGTTACCTAGGGAGGTGGTGGAATCTCCTTCCTTGGAGGTTTTTAAGGCCCGACTTGACAAAGCCCCGGCTGGGATGATTTAGTTGGGAATTGGTCCTGCTTTGAGCAGGGGATTGGACTAGATACCTCTTGAGGTCCCTTCCAACTCTGATATTCTATGATTCTATGATTCTACGTAGTAGCAGGCAGAACAGGACCATAATGGTACGTTCCTGCAAGGTGCTGTTCCCCCTCTTCCCCATGTAGAGTTCATAATGGTACATTCTAAATCCCTTCCCCCTACCTCAGAGGTGATAATGGTAGATGCTTTCTGCTGGGATGTCCCATTGTGATCCCTTTCAGGGAGGGGGGGGGGGAGCTGTTCATATTGTCTGTTTCTGGGATGTTCCATTGTGGCCCATGTGGAGGGGGAAGGAAGCAACCCCCTTGTGGGACATTCCATTGTCTGTGGGGTGGGGGCGGGCGCGCTCTATGGTCCCTGTGAGAGTAAGGGATTGTGAAGTCTCCTCTTGGGATGTTCCATTAGCTCCACTGTGTGAGGGGGGGAAATTGCTTTCTGGAGAATTCCATTAGCAGTGTCAAGTATCAGAGGGGTAGCCGTGTTAGTCTGAATCTGTAAAAAGCAACAGAGGGTCCTGTGGCATCTGAAGAAGTGAGGTTCTTACCCACGAAAGCTTATGCTCCCAATACTTCTGTTAGTCTTAAAGGTGCCACAGGACCCTTAGTTGCTTTTTCCATTAGCCATGTATCCTGGGAGACTCCATTATGATCTCTGGGGGGAGGGAGATTGAGAACCTTTAGGGATGTACCATTATATTCCTTGTAAAAGGGGAGTTTAGGCCGTCCCATTGGGATATTCCATTAACACCCCTAGAGTGGGGGGGGCACCAAACTTTTGGAGGGGTGTTCCATTATGATAGTAACAGTGCGGGGAGCAGGAAAATTTTGTTTCCTGCTAGGAGGTTCCATTATAGTGTGTGGGGGGGTATCTATCTCTGGTAGGATGTTCCTTTATGATAGCAATTTTGGCAGAGGGGAGTCAGTAGGACATACCATTGTAGGGGTGGAGCTCTGGCTGGGATGTACCATTATGATATGGGGTGGGAAGTTGGTGGGACATACCATCATGGCTGCCTGGTTTGGAGGGGGAGCTCTGCCTTTGGCTGGGATGTACCATTATGATATTAGGGGGGGAGCCCTTGTTGGGAGGGTGGTTTCGCTCGGACCGTACCATTCTGACACCCCCCTGCCCCCCTCGTCTCCAGAGCAGGGAGCTGAAGTTCAGCCCTGGGAACCGGAAGGTCGTTTGCGTCATGGTCGTGCTGCTCTTCATCGCCTTCAACTTCGGGCCCGTCAGGTGAGGCCCCGGGGGATTGTGGGTAACGTGTCCCAGCATCCCCCGGGAGCTCCCTCTGAGCCCCTGTATTGCACTGCCTACCTGCAGAGGATTGTGGGTAACGTGTCCCAGCATCCCCCGGGAGCTGCTCTCTTAGCCCCTGTATCACACTCCTGCCTGCAGGGAATTGTGGGTAACGTGTCCCAGCATCCCCCGGTACCCGCCCTCGTAGCCCCCGTATCACACTCCTGCCTGCAGGGGATTGTGGGTAACATTTTCCAGTCTTCCCTGGGAGCAGCCTTGCCTGTCTGACCCCTCCCTCCCCCCCCAGCATCAGCGAGCAGAAGGCTGTGGAGACGGCGCCGCCCAGGCAGGGGGCGGGGGCCGGGCAGAGCCGCCGGCACCTGCTTGGTGTGGTGGAGCAGCCGCCGAAGGAGGAGCCGAGGGAGCTGCGGGAGGAGCTGGCCCCCGCCAGCGTGGGCAAGACCAGGTTCAGGTAAGGGCATGGGGCTCCCCCACCCCCGCAGCTCCCCATAGCCGCCGGTGACGCTGCTCTCTGCTCCCCCAGGAACCTCACGGCCGCCCTCTCCGGCATGAAGGACCTGATGCTGCGGGACCTGGACAAGCTGTTCCTGGCGTCCGACTGCCGCCACTTCAACCGCACGGAGTCGCTCCGGTGGGTTCCCCAGGGCCCCCGGAGGGGACTGTGCATAACGTATCCCACAATCCCCTGGGGGCTGCCAACGTATGCCAATGGGCAGGGCCCCCCCGTGTAAGGGATTGTGGGTAACATCTCCCAGAAGCCCCTGCAAACTGTCCTTGGACGGGCAGTAGCAGAGCTGCTGCAGTGAGGAATTGTGGGTAACATATCCCAGAATTCCTCTGGGGAGCAGCCCCTTTAGTCCTGTGCACACATGAATGGAGCCCTGGCTGTGAGGCATTGTGGGTAACCTATCCCACAATCCCCCTGGGCACCGCCCCCGAGTCCCGCTTTAACCCTTCCCCTCCCGCTCTGCCCCCCAGGCTGGCGGACGAGCTCAGCGGCTGGGTGCGTCGGCACCAGATCAACCGCAGGAAGCCCCTGCAGTCCCGCAAGCCACGCACCAATCAGGTGAGGCCGGAGGGGCGGGGCAAGCCGGGGTGGCTCCACCCACTGGGGGAGGAGCCAAGTCTGTCCGTGTCTGGACTGCAGGGAGGGAGGGCTGGGAGCTGCCCGGGCCACAGGGCGTTACCCAGAATCCTGGGTGGTTTTACCCACAATCCTCTGGGGGTGCCAAGCAGCAGCCTTTGCTGGGCTGTTGCGGGGGTTCCCCGGTGCCCCCCACTGACCTTCTTCCCCATCTCGGTCACAGGAGTCGCCCCAGAGGAAGGTGCCCAGCCCGTCGCGATACGTCCCAGCTAGCCCCCCTGAACGGCCAGAGAGGTAAGGGGCCCCCGGTCCCCCCAAAGCCAGCCAAGCCTCGCCCTGTGCCCGGATCGGGGCCGGCGTCCCCCACAGGGACAGGCCCTGTTCCCTGACGCCCGTCTCCGCTTTCAGGGACTCGCTGAGCGAGCTGCAGGTCTACCAGCGCCCCGACCGCACGGAGCACCACTTCATGGACGCCATCGACCGGCGGGAGGACACGTTCTACGTGGTCTCCTTCCGTAGGGTGAGCTGGGGGGCTGTGCCGCGGGGGCTCCCCCCGGACAGTCAGGGCTCCCCATTGCCCCATGGCGGCGCTAGGGGCTGTACTGCAGGGAGCGGGCAGGGGGCAGCAGGGGGCTCTGCCCGGGCAGTCAGGGCTCCCCATGGCTCCAGGGCGGCGCTAGGGGCTGGGCTGCAGGGAGTGGGGCAGGGACAGCAGGGGGCGGGGGCAGTGGGGGCGCTCTCTGCGTGTCTGTCTCTCATTCTGGTCTGTCTGTCTCCTGGCCTCAGGATCACCTGCTGCTCCCGGCCATCAGCCACAACAAAACCACCCGGCCCAAGATGTCGCTGGTGATGCCAGCCATGGCGCTGAATGGTACGGTCCTGGCTCCCTGTGCTTCGGAACCGCGATAACTGGCCCCCACGCCCCGCCCCAGAGCCAGCCGCCTCCCGGCGCCGGGCGAGGGGTCCCCGTATCACCAGCCCCGCCCCAGAGCCAGCCACATCCCAGCACCGGGCGAGGTGTCCCCGTCTCACCCGCCCCACCCCAGAGCCCGCCGCATCCCAGCACCGGGCGAGGTGTCCCCGTATCACCTGCCCCACCCCAGAGCCAGCCGCATCCCAGCGCTGGGCGAGGGGTCCCCGTATCACCCGCCCCTCCCCAGAGCCAGCCTCTCCCCGGCGCCGGGTCCCCGTATCACCCGCCCCGCCCCAGAGCCAGCCGCGTCCCGGCGCCGGGCGAGGGGTCCCCGTATCACCCGCCCTGCCCCAGAGCCAGCCGCGTCCCAGCACCGGACTGACCCCTGTCTCTCCCCAGAGAGCCTGTACAACGCGTCGCGGGGCTTCGAGGTGATGATGCAGATCGACTGCGAGGTGATGGACACACGGGTGATCCACATCAAGAGCTCCACGGTGCCGCCCTCCCTGCGGCGCCCCCCGGCGCCCGACAACCGCACCCAGGCGCCCTCAGTGCAGCCCCGCCCGGGCCGAGGCCCCCTGCGCTCCGCCCGGCGCCCCCGCACCTTCTACCTCGGGGAGCAGGGCGAGGGCTAGCCACGCCCCTCGGCAAAGCCACACCCACCCAAGCTAGCCACGCCCACTCGGGGCTGGCCACGCCCCTTGGCAAGAGCCACGCCCGCCCGGGGCTAGCCATGCCCCTTGGTGACAGACATGCCCACCTGGGCCTCGCCTTGCCCCCGATATGTCATTTTGGCAATGGCCACGCCCCTATGTGGCTAGCCCCGCCCCTATTGGTAACAGCCCCGCCTATGTTGAGGCTCATCCTGCCCCTTTGTGGATAGCTCCTCCCACCTGAGCAGCACTAACCCCGCCCCTTTCAGAGAACCCCTCCTCCCCGATGAGCCTAGCCCCGCCCCCTCAGGCACTGCCCCTTCCCCCATGGGTGAGGGCTGGCCCTGCCCCTTAGTGACCACCCCTCCCACATGAGGCAGCACTTAGCCCCGCCCCCAGCCTAGGCGGGCTGGGGGACAGCGCTTGGACCCCCCCTTCCTTGGGGTGACCCCCCCTGTGCTAGGACCTGGCCCCCATTCCCGTGGGGGGGTGATCCTGCCCCTCCACCCCCGTACTGCACTATCTTCCCCTGTGGATATTTATAGACTGGGGGGGCATGATGAGGGACCGGGGGGGCTCCCCTCCACAGGGCCCCCCCCTTTTGTGGATCCCCCCAGCCGGATCCTGCCCCGGGGGCTTTTTTACATCTATAAATAAAAGCGAGAGGTGACTGAACCGCCTGGCTCCTGTCCTGTGGGGGGGGCCCCAGTCTGGGCAGGTGGGGGAGGGTGACCCCACACCTAGCGCCGCCCTGGGGCATGGGGGCAGCCCGGCTGGCTGGGGTGACCCGCGCGTGGGCCGGGCTCTGGCCCTGCCGGTCGCTCTGCGGAGGGGTCCGTGCGGGGGCAGGGTGCTCCCGGGCTGGGGGGGCAGGAAGGGGGCGAGGGCGGGTCCGGGTCCCTCCCTGCATTGTGGGTCAGGAAGCTCTGGACAATGGCCGGGCGGGGGCCGGGCTCGGGGCTGGGGGGCTCCGTGCTCAGCGATGGGGCCGCTGCTGCTGCTGCTGCTGCTGCCGCTGGCCCGAGGTACGGGGGGGGGAGATCCCGGGGGGGAGCAGGCTGGGGAGTGGGAGGCCCCCCCGGGAGCCCCCTGACTTATCTGGGCACCTGCTGCCTGGGGGTGGGCATGGCTGGCACTGTGTGCGTGTGTGTGTCTTTGTGTGTGTGTGTGTGTGTGTGTGTGTGTGTGTGTGTACCCGGCTGGCACCGTGTGTGTGTGTGAGAACCCGGCTGGCACCGTGTGTGTGTGTGTGTGTGTGTGTGTGTGTGAGAACCCGGCTGGCACCGTGTGTGTGTGTGTGTGTGTGTGTGTGTGAACCCGGCTGGCACCGTGTGTGTGTCTGTGTGTGTGTGAACCCGGCTGGCACCGTGTATGTGTCCCCGGCTGGCACCGGGTGTGTGTGTGTGTGTACGCGGCTGGCACTGTGTGTGTGTGTGTGTGTGTGTACGCGGCTGGCACTGTGTGTGTCTGTGTGTACCTGGCTGGCACCGTGTGTGTGTGTGTGTGTACCTGGCTGGCACCGCATGTGTAGTGGGGGTGATCGTTCCCCCCCCCCCCGACTGATTCCCACGCTCAGCGCTCCCCCACTCCCGGAACCCCTCCCTGAGGTCCGGATGCTGCCGGGACAGTCAGAGTCGGGAACAACAGGAAAACAACAGGAACTGGGGGCAGGACGCGGGGGGGCAGGATGTGGGGGGACTTGGGGGGGAGTGAGGGCGGATTAATAAAGAATTAAAAGGCTGCAGGGGGGGATAATTGGTGCCCGTTCATTAGCGGGGGGGTGGAATCGGTGCCCAGTAGCGACAGGGCGGGGGGTGCCCGCGCGCCCGCCTGCAATTATTGCCGATTAGTGAATGCAAATGAAAGAATTGATGGGTGGGAATTTAATTGCACAGGGGGGGGGCGAGGGAATTAATGGCAATGAAGGAACCGAGGTTAATTAACGGGCAGAGGGAGCCGGTGCCAAGGCGGGCGAGGGAGGGGAGAACAAACGCCAGGTAACGGGTGCCAGGGGCAGCAAGGGGGGGGCGTAATTAGTGCTGTTTAATTAAGGGGGGGTGGAGTGGCCAGTGTGTCAGGATTCCTGGGTTCTCTCCCCAGCTCTGGCAGGGGAGTGGGGTCTGGTGGGTTAGAGCCGGGGGGAGGGGCTGGGAGCCAGGACTCCTGGGTTCCATCCCCAGCTCTGCCACTGCCATGCTGGGTGACCTTCGCCAAGTCCCTTTCCCCGCCCAATGCCTCAGTTTCCCCATCTGGGCAATGGGGATTAAGATGCCGACCTCCTTTGTACAGCTCCGAGCGCCTTATAACGCAGGTGGGGCTCATTCTCCCCAGTGTCCAGGTGGGGAAACCGAGGCACCGAGGAGTGACTTGGCCAGTGGCTGAGTCCGGGGGTCCCGGGAGCCAGCCCTCCTTGAGTTGTTATAGTGCGGGTCTAATGCTGGGTCATGGTACTCCTGCCCCCCCCCCCGCCCTGTCGGATGGTGAGAGCTGCCACCTTGAGGGACCGAAACCCGGGACGTCCGGGCTGATCCTGCGCCCCTGTAGCCAGGCCGCTGGCCATGCAGTGAGCACCCGGGTGCCTTTCCCGGCTGCCCAGACGAGGGCGATCCTGGGAACATCTGGGCGGGTGGCATAAGGCAGCAGTGGGCACCGGCGGGAGACTCCTGCGGGCACTGTGGCAAAGCAGGAGGGTTGTGAGGTAGCTCGTTGGGGTTTCTGGGGTTCTCCTGGGTTTTGAGGAGGTCCCAGGTGGGTGACGGACGCTGGCACCACGGGCTGGGGAGGGGGGCGGCACCTCGCTGGCGAAGGACCGTGTCCGGCGGTTAAACGCTGGCCTTGTCCTCACGTGGCCTCCCGGTTCTGCTCTCCTGGGACAGTCCCGAGTGTGGGGCCCTTGTCCCAGGATAAAGGGGCCTTTCGCCAGTGTGTGTGTGTGGGGGGGGAAGGCCCAGCGGTGGCCAGTCCTTGGGTGGCTTCAGGAGAAGAAATGGCACCAAGTCCTGTTTCCCAGGCGAGTTCCTGGCTGCGAAATCCCCCGCGCCTGCTCGCAGCTAGCCCTGTGCCCAAGGAGCTGGCGATGTATTGGGGGCCGTGTGTGTCTGTGTGGGGCAGGGCAGCGGGGGACGTTCTCAGGCCTGGGCCGTACAGCAGGTCGGATTCGATGCGCTAATGGGCCCGCAGGGCCGTGACGGCTCAGGCTCCCCCGTCCCCCGGCTTTGGGACAGAAACGCAGAGACCTCGAAATGCAGATGCTGGGGGATGGGATGTGGGGGCAGGGCCCGTCTGGCTGTTTCCAACTGCTCCTTTCGCTCAGGTAAAATCGTGTCGTGTCCGTGTGCTCAGGGGACGTCACTTCGCTTCCGTTTACACGGCCTAGTGACCACCACTGCTAGCGGCCACATGAACGAGCCAGTGTCACATTACGCTGGACTGAGCTATTCGGTGCAATGCTAGTGAATGGTGCCCTAGTAAACAGAACCCCAGGGGTACGCTAGAGGGCGGTGTTATATAGACTGCTCATCAATTACTGAAATTCTTATACTGAATGGCATATACTAATATGAGAGCTATTGTTTTAATATTTTATATATATATATATATATATATACACACACTAAACTGAAGAATATATATATGTATACTGCTATATTAATATATTTAATTACATATATATAACATTAAATAAAATTATTATATACAGTATCTTGGAATATAGATCATCTTAACATTTTAAATATCTATAATCCAATATTGAAATTGCCTTAATTATATAGAATGACATGTATATGTATTATTGAAGATATGTTATTTTAAAATATTGAAGATACTATTATACTTAATATATGTTCTAATAAATATTAAATAGAATCGCTATTATATAAGTATAATATATTAAAATGGTCAATATAATCTAATCTTAAAATTAATGATATATTTGACATTTCATATGATATAGTCATATCAAGATATCAATAGTCAATAGAAGATCTATTGTGTTAATATTATAGGTATCTATTATGTTGAAGATTAAAATATTGAATATACTATTTGCTGTATATAATATTGTAATATATTTTATATATACAATTATATTTCAACTATGGTTCATATTAAATATATCTTATCATATATATTTACATTTGAATCACTCTCTAATATTTCAATAGTGCGTATAATAGATTTATGAACGTTAAGGTTATTTTCATGTTTTCGTATTCCATGTACTATTATATTAAAATAATCCCGTGATCTCAGCTCCGTTCCGTGCTCTCGGCCCGGGGGGTGCAGTGTATGAAATCCGAACCCAGCCGACGCGGCGCGTTTGAACGCTGTATCCTCTGACGCGATGGATTTTCTGTCGCATTGTCAAGCTCCCCTGGGCTACGTCACACCCAATATTCCATCATTTCATCCCATCCAGAACTGGAAACCAAATTAACAGAAATGCTCGACCCCCCCGGGCTGCTGCCCCTGTGCCTCGCAGGACTCCTGGGTTCTCTGTGCCCATAGTGGGGCCGGCTGGTTCCGTCCCCATTGGGAGATCCCCTGGCTGGGGTGCAGCGCGGAGCCGTCCCTGTAGGGGACGGAGCTAAAGGGGGATTGGCTCCTTTATCCCGGGATAAGGGCGTCTGTACCGGGGGCTTATCCCGGGATAAGGACCCCTGGGCAAGGTACAGCCGGGGCTCTGGGGTAGGGGTGGAGGGCTGGGGAGATGGGGATCTCCATGTCTGAGGGTGTTCTGACCCCCCCCCCCGTCCATCTGTCCACCCCCGACCCAGGTCTGACCTGCGCCCGGGATCCCTGTGTGAACGGGGGCACCTGCCTGGCACACCCCAATGGGAGCCGCTCCTGCCTGTGAGTTGAGGGGAACCCAGGGGGAGGGAGCTGATTGGTGGGTTTTGGGGGGAGGGAAAATGGGGGGCTTAACTCCCTCCCCCCTCACCGGACTCCTGGGTTCTCTCTCCCCAGGTGCCCCCCCAGCTTTGTGGGGGAGTCGTGCCAGTTCCAGGACCCGTGCCGCCCCGGGCGCTGCCGGAATGGGGGCACCTGCTTTCCTCGGCTCTTCCACCCCTCGGCGCCCCCCACCTACACCTGCTCCTGCCCCCCAGGGTTCACCGGGGACGAATGCCAGGGGGCTGTGGGCGACCCCTGCTTCCCCTCGCCCTGCCAGAAACGCGGCACCTGCCAGCGCCTGTCCAGCGCCCAGTACCGCTGCCTGTGCATGGAAGGATGGACAGGTAGGTGCCCGGACGCATGGGTTCTATCCCAGCTCTGGGAGGGGAGTGGGGACTGGTGGTTAGAGCAGGGGGGGCTGGGAGCCAGGACTCCTGGGTTCTCTCCCCGGCTCTGGGAGGGGAGTGGGGGCTGGTGGGTTAGAGCAGCAGGGGCGGGAGCCAGGACTCCTGGGTTCTCTCCCCGGCTCTGGGAGGGGGGCGGGAGCCAGGACTCCTGGGTTCTCTCCCTAGCTCTGGGAGGGGAGTGGGGGCTGGTGGGTTAGAGCAGCAGGGGCGGGAGCCAGGACTCCTGGGTTCTCTCCCCGGCTCTGGGAGGGGGGCGGGAGCCAGGACTCCTGGGTTCTCTCCCTGGCTCTGACGCGGGGTCCCGTCCAGGGAAGAACTGCCAGCTGATGGATTTCTGCCCCACCAACCCCTGCGCCAACGGGGGCACCTGCCTGCTCACCTACCCGCACATCGTGTGCCAGTGCCTGCCCGGCTTCGACGGCCACACCTGCCAGCACGACGTCAACGAGTGCTACCGGGACCCCGGGCCCTGCGCCAACGGGGGCACCTGCCTCAACAGCCTGGGCTCCTTCCGCTGCCTCTGCCCCCCCGGCTTCTCTGGCCCCCAGTGCCAGCACCGCGCCGGGCCCTGCTCCGCCGGGCTGTGTCTGCACGGCGGGACCTGCCGCCCCCTGCCCGGCGGCTTCCACGGCTGCCTGTGCCCGCCAGGTGAGGGCTGCGCCGCGGCGGGGGCGGGGGCTGGGCCGGGGGCGCCTTGTCGCACGTGGGGCTGACATTCAATATGGCCGCCGAGGTGACGTATCGTCCGCTGGTGCCGAATATGGCCGCCAGGCCCTGGCCCGTTCCTGTAGACTGGACCGTCCCAGTATGGCCACCCCATCGATTTCTCATCCCCCGGACAGGGCCAATCCAATATGGCCGCCCCATCAAGGCTGTAACGATGCTGCCCGTGGGAGCCAGCTGACGTCATTCAATCAGGGTGAACTGCAAACAGAACAGGGCAGACAAACCCCGAACGCTGGTGGATCTTCCAGTGCTGAGATTTACCAACCAGCCCAAAACAGCCTCTGTGTTACCTCCCTGGTTACTCAGACGTCCAACCAACGCAGTTCCCTTAAAGTACCCGGCCTCAGGCCTCCGTCCAGACACACGTCAGATATGATGATGATTCCTGAAAATCTGATCTCATCATATAAAAGAAAAGGTTCTTCCAACCCCAAAGGATCAGCCACATACCCAGGTTCAATTATAACTCAGATCTTACCCAAAATACACGCTATAGTCAATTCTTATGAACTAAACTAAAATTAATTAGAAAAGAAAAGGGAGAGAGTGTTGGTTAAAAGATCAATATACAGACAGACTTGAATTCAATTCTTGAGGTTCAGACACAGCAGAGATGAGCTTGTAGTTGCCAAAAGTCCTTTTAGATAGAGTTCATAGGCTATAGTCTAATGTCCATATTCAGGGTGACTCCAGTCAGTGACTGAGGATCTTAATCCTTATGGCTCAGGGTTTCCCCCTCTTGAAACCCAAAGCAGATCTGAGATGAAGCAGGATCGTGTCCCAAGGTTTTTATACATTTCCAGCAGCCGCTCGGCCTGAGAAAACAATAGGCTTAATTCTCCTTCTCCCAAACATCCTGGCAATGAGCACAGGGTAATTTATCCATTAAACAGTTCAGATCCAGGTCACCCAATCCTTCAAAGAGACACAGAGACAATGACACTATTTCCCTCCAGTGTCTCCCCAAAGGTTAATATTCCGGTTTGGTCTTTGAATCGAAGCCCTAGCAATAGACGAGACTTTGCTGACCCCCCAAGCCCTGAGCACACAGCTCCCGTCTCTCTAACGATGCAGCTACGTTTCCCAGCTCTGCTCGTTCCCAGATCTTCCTAACGAGTCTCTGAAGTTGGGCCCTGGGGCAGGTGGGTCTGGGCGGGAATTGACTCTCTCTGGCCTGGTCCTGTCAGTGAGAGATGAGATCACACTCAGACCGTCCCAGAGGCGCCTTCCCCTAGACAGACCAATCCAATATGGCTGCCATGTTCTTGGTTCCTCCCACCAGCTGTTATGTCCAGCGGGGCCGTTATGGGACGGGGCTAATTAGAACCAGACCCGTTCCTGGGGGTGACTGGGAATGGGGGGGACTCGGTGGGGGGGGTCAGCAGGCACCCCTGGAGGCCAGTCTCCAAGATGGCTGACCTCCCCAGCCCCTCCACCCTGGTAACCGTGGCTCCCAGCATGGCCGCCCGCTGTGGAGGGGAGCGACTGCGGCTGAATTACCCCCCCCCTTGGGGGCGTCTCTCTCTGTCCCCCCCCAGGGTACACGGGGCAGCTGTGTGAGGTGAACCCCAATGACTGCGTGGGGCACCACTGCCGGAACGGGGGGGCCTGCCAGGACGGGGTGGGGTCATACTCCTGCCTCTGCCCCCCCGGCTGGACGGGTGAGTAGGACGCCCCCCATCCCTTACTGGGGACAGGACCCAGGGGTCCTGGCTCCCAGCCCCCCCCCACACTCTAACCACCAGACCCCACTCCCCTCCCCCAGCTGGGGAGAGAACCCAGGAGTCCTGGCTCCCAGCTCCCCCTGCTCTAACCACTAGACCCCACTCCCCTCCCTTAGCCGGGGAGAGAACCCAGGAGTCCTGGCTCCCAGTCCCCCCCGCTCTAACCCACCAGCCCCCACTCCCCTCCCAGAGCCGGGCAGAGAACCCAGGAGTTCTGGCTCCCAGCCCCCCCTGCTCTAACCCACCAGTTCCCACTCCCCTCCCAGAGCCGGGGAGAGAACCCAGGAGTTCTGGCTCCCAGCCCCCTGCTCTAACCACTAGCCCCCCCCCCCCCGGCATCCTGACGCGCTCCCCGCAGGCTGGGACTGTTCGGGGGACGAGGACGAGTGCCTGGCGCCGGGGCCCCCCCCCCTGCCACCACGGCGGCACCTGCCACAACCTGCCCGGGGGCTTCCGCTGCGTCTGCGTCAACGGCTGGTCGGGCACCAGCTGCAGCCACAACGTGGACGACTGCGTCTCGGCCACCTGCTTCCCCGGCGCCACCTGCCTGGACCGCGTGGGCACCTTCCTCTGCCAGTGCCCCCCGGGGCGCACAGGTGGGGCCGGCCGGGGGGGTGGGGAGTGGGGTGGGCCTGGCCCCTCTAGGGGGCGCCGGCTCCCACCAGCCCCAGGGCAGGGACCAGCTGGCTCAGGGGGGCGGGGAATGGGCCCCGGCCCTGTCTCCTCTGGGGGTGCCGGCTCCCGTCCGGCCCCAGGGTGGGGACTGGCTGGTTCAGGGGCGTGGGGGGTAGGAAGTGGGGCCTGGCCCCTCTAGGGGACGCCAGCTCCCGTCTGGCCCCAGGGTGGGGACTGGCTGGCTCAGGGGGGTGGGGAATGGGGAAGGCCCTGATCTGGGTGCGGCTGGCTCTGGGTGGGGGCGTCTCTCACCCCATCTGACGCCCCCAGGGCTCCTGTGCCACTTGAGCGACGCCTGCCTGAGCAGCCCCTGCCACGCGGAGGCCTCGTGCGACACCAACCCCCTGACGGGCTCGGCCGTGTGCGTGTGCCAGCCGGGCTCCACTGGGCCCACCTGCCACCAGGACCTGGACGAGTGCCAGCTGGGTGAGTGAGGCCGGGGGTCGGGCCCAGGCAGGGCACGATCAGCTGTGTGTCTCTGCCCGCATGTCACGTGAACGGCACGTCGGTGCAGGTCCCGTGTCGCTGAGCATGTGGGCCAGGCCCGTGAATGAAATCTCTGCCTGTTCCTCTGTGTCTGTGCGTGTGCTTTGCACGTTTATGCACCATCCTGTGTGTCTGCGTGGACATGCACGTTTGTGTTGTTTGTGTGCCTTCATCTGCATCACATGACTGTGTGTGTGCATTACATGTCTGGGCATATTTTCCATGTGTGTCTGTGTGTGTTGTCTACATGTGTCCATCACATGTCCGTGCGTGGCCCCCCGAGTCCACGCATGTTCATCACATGTTGGTGCATGGCCCCCCGTGTCTAGGCGTGTTCATCGCATGTTGGTGCCTGGCCCCCTGAGTCCAGGTGTGTTGATCGTGTGTCTGCACATGGATCCATGTCCAGGCATGTTCATCATGTGTCTGTGTGCCCCTCCCCTGAGTCCAGGTGTGTTCATCCTGTGTCTGCACATGGCCCCTGAGTCCAGGCGCGTTCATTGTGTGTTGGTGCCTGGCCCCCCGTGTCCAGGCATGTTCATCGTGTGTCGGTGCATGGACCCATGTCCAGGCGTGTTCATCGTGTGTCGTTGCCGTGTTGGCCCCACGCCAGCCCCCTGATGCCCCTCCCCCAGGCGCGGAGCCGTGCGAGCATGGTGGGCGCTGTGAGAACGCCGTGGGCTCCTTCCGGTGCCGCTGCCTGGCCGGCTACACGGGGTCCCGCTGCGAGGCCGATGTGGACGAGTGCCTGAGCCAGCCCTGCCTGCGGGGGGCGCCCTGCCTGGACCTGCTCGGCCACTTCCAGTGCCTCTGCCCCCCCGGCTCCCAGGGGCCCACGTGCGAGCGAGAGGCCGACGCCTGTGCCAGTCACCCCTGCGGGAACGGGGGGCACTGCCAGGCCGGGGCAGGGGCCTTCCGCTGCCACTGCCCCCCCGGTGAGACGCCCACTGGGATCTGGGGGGCTGGGGGCTGCCATGGGGGGGCTGGGCATGGACCGGGATCTGGGGGGGTGGGGGCTGTCTTGGGGGGGCTGGGCATGAAATGGGATCTGGGGGGGCGGGGGCTGTCTCAGGGGGGCTGGGCATGGACCGGGACTTGGGGGATCTGTCTCTGTTGGGGGACATTAGAACTGGGACAGGGGAGTGTAGATTTGGGGGACAGGGACCCAGTGGACACTGGCATAGGGGGGCGGATTTGGGGGATTCCTGTGGGGGAGGGGCTGGGGGGCTGGGTCGGAGCCCCCCTGACCTCCCGTCGCCCCAGGGTTCGAGGGGCCGCGCTGCCTGAAGGAGGCGGGGGCCTGCGCCAGTGACCCCTGCCGGGGGGGCACCTGCCTGGAGGTCGCGGGCGGCTTCTCCTGCCTCTGCCCCCCGGGCTTCACGGGCCCCGACTGCGCCCCCTGGAGCGACGCCTGCAGCCAGCGGCCCTGCGCCCAGGGCACCTGCCAGCGCCACCCGCAGGGGTAAGGGGGGCCGGGGCCGGGGGGCGGGATGGGGGGCGGAGCCTCACACTGACCCCGCCCCCTGCCCCACACAGGGCTCTGTGCGTCTGTGCCCCCGGCTGGACGGGCCGGGACTGCTCGGCCCAGATCGACCCCTGCGATTCGGGGCCCTGCCCCCAGGGGGCAACCTGCCAGCCCCAGCCCCACGGCTACAGCTGCACCTGCCCCCAGGGGTTCACAGGTAATGGCCCCCCCACTCCTGACCCTCACTCCCGACCCCTCACTCCCGACCCGCAGCCCCCGGCTTCCCCAGGCGCCCCCCACTCCTGACCAGCAGCCCCCGGCGCCCCCCACTCCTGACCTGCAGCCCCCGGCGCCCCCCACTCCCGACCCGCAGCCCCCCAGCTCCGCCGGTGCCCCTCACTCCCGACCCGCAGCCCCCTGCTCGCCCGGCGCCCCCCACTCCCGACCCGCAGCCCCCCCACTCCGCCGGTGCCCCCCACTCCCGACCCGCAGCCCCCCCACTCCGCCGGTGCCCCCCACTCCCGACCCGCAGCCCCCTGCTCCCCCGGCGCCCCCCACTCCCGACCCGCAGCCCCCCAGCCCAGCCGGTGCCCCTTACTCCCGACCCGCAGCCCCCGGCTCCCCCAGCGCCCCCCACTCCTGACCCGCAGCCCCCAGCTCCCCCGGCGCCCCCCACTCCCGACCCTCAGCCCCACCACTCCGCCAGCGCCCCTCACTCCCGACCCACAGCCCCCTGCCAGCCCAGCCCTGGGCTCCCCGCTCTGTCTCTGCCCCCAGGTGTGAGGTGTGAGGAGGAGCTGGATGGGTGCCGGGGGGGGCCGTGTCGGAACGGGGGCACCTGCCAGAACAGCCCCGTGGGGTACGTCTGCCTCTGCCCCCCGGGGTTCAGCGGGGATCGTTGTGAGAGTGACCTGGACCAGTGCACCCCCAGTGAGTTGGGGGGACCGGGGGGGTCATGGGGGTGGGGGGCTCAGGTCTGGGGGACATGAGGGGGGGACCAAGGGGGTGGGGGGTCTCAGGGCTGGGGGGCAGGGAGGCCGGTACCGGGATGGGGTGGGGCTAAGGGGGTGGGGGGGGTCTCAGGGCTTGGGGGTAGGGGGGTGGGGCAAAAGGGGTGGGGGGCTGGGAGGCCGGTACCGGGATGGGGTGAGGCTAAGGGGGTGAGGGGGGTCTCAGGGCTGGGGCCGGGGGGCACCGTGGGGGGTGGCGCTGACCCCGTCTCTCCCCCAGATCCCTGCGGGAACGGTGGGTCCTGCCTGGACGGGGCCGGATCCTTCAGCTGCCTCTGCCCCCCGGGGTTCAGTGGGGAGCGCTGCCAGGTGAGGGGCAGGGGGGGAGGGGAGCAGGGAGGGGAGAGGGGCACGGGGGGGAGGGGAGCGCTGCCAGGTGAGGGGCGGGGGGGGAGGGGAGCAGGGAGGGGACAGGGGCACGCGGGGGGAGGGGAGCAGGGATGGGGGAGGGGCATGGGGGGGATGGGGGAGGGGCAAGGGGGGGAGGGGAGCGCTGCCAGGGGAGAGGCGGGGGGGGGGAGAGGAGCAGGGATGGGGGAGGGGCACAGACCGGGGGGGGGAGGAGGCGGGGAGGTGGGTACAGTGTCTCCCCACTGGGGGGATGGGGTTCTCCCTGACGGTCTCTGTCTCTCCCCCAGACGCCGCTGCTCCCCCTCTGCCCCCCATGCCAGAACGGGGGACGCTGCCAGCTGGGCGGCCCCTCCCCACCCCGCTGCCGCTGCCCCCCAGCCTGGGGGGGGCCCCTATGCCAGGAGCCGCAGAGCCCCTGCCAAGCGGCCGCCCAGAGACGAGGTGCCGAGGGGGGGCTGGGGGGAGGAATGGGGGACCGGGGGTCTGGGGGTTCAAGGAGAAGGAATGGGGGGTGGGGGAGGGGGAGTAGGGGATGCCGGGGGAGGGGGTAGCAGGAGCTTGGGGAGGGGGGGCAGTGGGGGGAAAGGGGGGCTCGGGGGGATGTGGGGGGCAGGAGGTCTGGGGGTTCAAGGAGAAGGAATGGGGGGTGTGGGAGGGGGTAGCAGGAGCTTGGGGAGGGGGGGCAGTGAGGGGCCGGAGATCTGGAGGTTCAAGGAGAAGGAATGGGGGGAGGGGGGAGGGGGTAGCAGGAGCTTGGGGGGGCAGTGGGGGGGGAAAGGGGGGCTCTGGGGGGCCGGAGCTCTGGGGGTTCAAGGAGAAGGAATGGGGGGAGTGGGGGAGGGGGAGTAGGGGATGCCGGGGGAGGGGGTAGCAGGAGCATGGGGAGGGGTGGGAGCAGTGGGGCGGAAAGGGGGGCTCTGGGAGGTGTGGGGGGCAGCTCCAGCCAGGGGCTCACTGCCCTGCTCTGCCCCCAGGGGTGCGGCTGGAGGAGCTGTGCGGGAACGGGGGGCACTGCATGGACGGGGGGGGGACCCCGCGCTGCTCCTGCCCCCCGGGCTGGGGGGGCCCGTCCTGCCGCCAGGAGGCCGATCGGTGCCAACCGGACCCCTGCGAACACGGGGCCACCTGCCTGGCCCGGCCCGGGGGCTACATCTGCCAGGTGAGCTGCCCGGACGCCGGGGTCCCTACCCGGATGCCAGGGTCCCTCGGCCCTGCGCTGGGGGGACCCTGCCTGGGCTGACCCCCGACCTCTCCCCACTGCAGTGCCCGCCCGGGCAGCGCGGGGTGAACTGCTCAGAGCCGGGGCCCGGGGGGCCCTGCCACCCCCAGCCCTGCCAGAACGGGGGCACCTGCTCCCAGCGCCCCACCGGCCCCCACTGCACCTGCCCCCCCAGCACGCACGGTAAGTGGGCGGGGGAGGGGCGGAGGGCCAGGGCAGGATGGGGGAGGGGTCGTTGGGGGTGGGGGATCGAGGGGGGGTTGTTGGGGGGCAGGGGGGACACTGGGGACGGCCTGTTCTAACCCTCCTGTGCCCCCCCCCCGCCAGGGTCCCAGTGTGAGTCAGTGATTGACAGCTGCCAATCAAACCCATGTGCCAATGGGGGGACCTGCGCTGTGACGGGCAGCACCCCCTCCGGCTTCACCTGCCGCTGCCCTTCGGTGAGCTCCCCCGGACGCCTGGGTCCTTTCCCCGCTCCCTCTTCCCCGACCCCAGTGCCTGGGTCCCTTTTCCCCTCCCCTGCCGGACGCCTGGGTCCCTTTCCCTGCTCCCCCTCCCCTGCCGGACACTTGGGTCCCTTTGCCCCTCCCTTGCCGGATGCCTGGGTCCCTTTCCTCATTATCCATCTGACCCCCACCTCTTTCTGCACCCCCAGGGTTACAGCGGTGCCACCTGCGACGTCCAGCTGCCCCCCTGTGGATCCCACTACTGCCACCACGAAGGGGTGTGTGTCCAGCCCCCGGCCGGTCCCCGCTGCCTCTGCCCGGGGGGCTACGGGGGACCCGATTGCCTCCAGCCCCGCCCCCCGGCACCCTGCCCCCCCGGCGGCTCGGCTTGCCCCCAGCCTGGGGTGGGGGGGGCCCTGTGGGGAGCTGGCGGGGGACGGCATCTGCCACCCGGCCTGCAGCTCCCCCTCCAGCGCCTGGGACGGGGGCGACTGCTCGCTGGGGGTGCTGGAGCCCTGGGCGGGGTGCCCGGAGCTGTGCCAGCCGGGCTTCCGCGACGGGCACTGCCAGCCCCAGTGCGACAGCGAGGCCTGTCTGTACGACGGGTACGACTGCCGCCCGGCCACCTGCAGGTGAGGGGCCTCGGGGGGCACCGGGCCGGGGCGGGGAACGCGGCAGGGGCTTGACCCCCGGGGGCGCCGGCTTTGAGCTCGGACTCGCTGCTGGGGTGGGTGGATGGGGTCTGCGATGGGGGGGTCCCATCGGGGGGATGGGGAGTGGGTGCATCTGGGGGGCTGCCGGGCAGGGGAACATTGGGGGCTGAGAGGGATTGGGGGTTCAGGGGGTGTCTACAGGTGTGACCGGGGGGCTGCGGGGGCAAATCCTGGGGGGCGCTGTGGGGGGTGGATTGGGGGAATCTGGGGGACCCGGGGGGCCTGTGGGGGGAGGGTCCGGGGAGCTCTGCAGGGTACCCCCAACCCTTGTCTCTGCCCCCAGCCCGGCCTACGCCCGCTACTGCCACGACCACTTTGCCAACGGACACTGCGACCGGGGCTGCCTGACCCCCGAGTGCGGCTGGGACGGGGGGGACTGCGCCCTGGGGGGGGCCGGGCCGGTGGGGGAGGGGGCCACCCTGGGGCTGGCGGCCGCCCTGCCCCCCCCGGCCCTGCCCGGCCTTCTCCACGCCCTGGCGCTGGCCCTGCGCGTGGGGCTGAGCCCCCGGCGCGACCCCCAGGGCCGGCCCAGCCTGTACCCCTACACGGGGCGCGAGGGGCCAGGCGGGGGGAACCGCACCGGCTGGAGGCCCCCCCTGGGACCCCCCCGCCCTGCCCCGCACCCTGCGCCCACTGCAGCCGGCCAGGAGGGGGAGACGGACGCCATCGGGTGAGTGAGACTCCCCTGAACCCCCAAATCCCGCATTCCCACACCCCAATATCCACCCACCCTGACCCTCCAAATCCCCCATTCCCCCACCCCAATCTCCACAGCCCCTAACCCCCCAAATCCCCCATTCCTACACCCCAATATCCACACCCCCTAACCCCCCAAATCCCTCTGACCCCCAAATCCTCCACCCCAATCTCCACACCCCCTGACCCCCCAAATCCCTTCGACCCTCCAAATCCCCCATTGCCCCACCCCCGATCTCCAGAGCCCCTGAATCCCCAGCCAACTGCGGGGACCTGCCATGGGAGAGAGGGACACCATCGGGTGAGACCCCCCCAAATCCCTCCCACTCCCGATCCCCCAATCAACACCCTGCCCCAACACGGACCCCACCCCCATAGGGAGAGACCCTGCCCCCCAAACCTCCCTTTCCAGCAGCCCCCCAGGAGATGCCCCCACAGCCCCAGCCTGACCCCGCGCCGCCCCCCCAGGTCCGTCGTGTTCCTGGTGGTGGATGGGTCCCGCTGCGCCGGGCGCTGCCTGGCAACCCCCGAGGGCGCCCGGCGCTTCCTGGGGGCGCTGGCCGCCTCCAACGCTCTGGGGGCGCTGACCCCCCACCCCCTGGCGGCCGTGTGGGTCGAAGAGGCCAGCAGCGGTAAGGGGGGGCTGGGGAGGGGGCAGGGCAGTGGGGGATCGTGGAGGGATACTCAAGGGGGGGCAGGCCGGGGGGACAGGGAGGGGTCAAGGCAGTGGTAGGGGGTAGTGGGGTCAGGTTGGGAAGGGGTCCCAAGAGGGGTGTGGGGGAGGATTCGTCATTGGGGGTCAGCCTGTCCCCCCAATTTCACCCCCTGCCTCTCCCCCCCCAGGCCCCCAGGCCTCTGCCCCCCGGCTGCCCTGGCCCCTGCTCGGCAGCCTGCTCGCGGGGGGGCTGGCGCTGGCCCTGGGGGCCGTGGTCGGGCTCCGGCTGCGCCGCCGGGGGACGAGGAAACAGGGGGCGCTCTGGCTCCCCGCGGGGTTCGCCCGCCCCCGGGACCCCAACGCCCGGCGCCGCCGGGACCCCCGTCGGAGAGGACGCCATCGGGCTGAAGTGAGTGACACAGCGACACACCCCCCCCGCACGGCGCCCCCTGGGGGGCCAGGCTGGGACGCTCACCCCACTTCTCCCCCCCAGGCCTCTGAAGCTGGACCCCGAGTTGGAGGATGACGGGCAGCCGACCCCTCAGGAAATCGAGGTATCGGGGTGACCCCAGCTGGGCCACGCAGGGACCTGTCCCTTCCCATTGAGAGGTTGGGGGCATCGCCCGGAGGGAGGGGCTGGGAGCCCCAAAGCCAGGGGTTGGTGGGGAGGCGATAACACTTGGGGGGCTGTTAATCCCCATCCCCCTCCTGCCAGGCTGACGACCCCCCCTCGAACCAGGACTGCCGGCAATGGACACCCAAGCACCTGAGCGCCGGGGCTCCCATCCCACAATGCATCATGCTGACCCCGCCCCAGGACGAGGACCCCGAGGGGCGGGACCTCGACGCCAGGGGGCCAGGTGAGGGGCAGGGTGGGGTCCCCCCTCCCTGTATCCTCAAACATACACAGAACCAGTACAGGGTGGGGAGGAAATCCCGCCCACAGGAAGTGGGAAGTCCCACCCCGGGGGGCTGATAGGGTGATGTCCTGCCCACAGGAAGTGGGAAAACAGGAAGTTTCACCCAGAGGAGCCAGAGGAAAGGAGGAAGTTCCGCCCACTACACATGGGAATTCCTGCCCTGCAGGAAGTGGGTGAAAGGAGGGAGTCCCGGCCTGCAGAGGAAGGGGAAGTCCCGCCCCCCATGGCAAGAGGAAGTCCCATGCTAGAGGTTGGCTGAGAGGGGGAAGTGCTGCCCACAGGAAGTGGGAAAACAGGAAGCCCCGCAGGGCAGGTGGGAAAAGAGGAAGTCCCACCCTATAGGAATTCGGTGACGGAGGCAAGTCCCACCCACAGGAAGTGGGAAAACAGGAAGCCCCGCCCCAGGGCAGGCAGGGAAAGGGGGAAGTCCCGCCCCCGCCCTGATGCTTGTCTCTCCGCACCACGGCAGATGGGGTGACGCCGCTGATGGCAGCGGTGTGCGCGGGGGGCACCGTGGGGGAGCTGCTGGCGCAGGGGGCGCGGCTGGACGCCCAGACGGATGCGACGGGGGAGACGGCCCTGCACCTGGCCGCCCGCTTCGCCCGGGCCAGCGCCGTCCGCAGCCTCCTGGATGCCGGTGCCGACCCCAACACGCGGGACCGGGCAGGGCGCAGCCCCCTGCACAGTGCCATCGGGGCCGACGCCCTGGGGGCCTGCCAGGTGCGGGGGCAGGGCGGTGGGAGGTGGGGGACAGGAATGGGGGATCTGTCCCCCAAATCCCTGTCTAGTCCTGCAGAGAGCTGGATGTTGCTACTCTGTCCCCCCCCCCGAGTTGGGCTGTTCACTCTGAGCCCTACTGATGGCTGGTGCAAACCACGCCCCGACCTCTGCAGCATCCAGCCACAACCCCCTAACCTCCCCCTCCCAGACAGCCCCCCAGTCCCAAACCCGCAGCCCCCCCCCACTCTGGTACGCCCCCCCCCCCCCGTTCCCAGGGCAGAAATCAAGTGTGAAATTCCGGGCAGGGGGCAGATCCCAGTGGGCCCTACCTGGGGAATGGGGGACAATCCAAGATGGCTGTCCCACAGAGCCATGCCACATGGGGTAGGGGGCGGGGAATGGGGCTGGAGGCCCCGCCCCTAATGTCACACGCACACCACCCCCCCCCCCAGATCCTGATTCGCTGCCGGCAGACAGACCTGGACGCCCGGATGAGCGACGGCGCCACCCCCCTGATCCTGGCCACGCGCCTGGCGGTGGAGAGTGGGACGGAGGAGCTGCTGCGGGGCGGGGCGGCTGTCAATGCCGCCGACAAGTGGGGTCAGCAGGGGGCGCCGGGGGGCTGGGCTGGGCGAGGGGACGGGGCCAGCAGGGGGCGCCGGGGGGCTGGGCTGGGCGAGGGGACAGGGCCAGCAGGGGGCGCCGGGGGGCTGGGCTGTGGGCGGAGGGTGCCGGGGGGGGCTGCAGAGAAGGGGCGGGGGGGGCTGGCCGGGGGTCCTGGCTCCGCTGTCTCACCCCCCCCCCTTGCCTGGCAGGGAAGACGGCCCTGCACTGGGCTGCGGCTGTGAATAACGCCCGGGCCGCCCTCGCTCTGCTCCGGAGCGGCGCCAGCAAGGACGCCCAGGACAACCGGGTAACGGGGCCGGGACTGGGGTGGTGGGGTCCTCCATTAGCACAGCCAGGGAGAGAACCCAGGAGTCCTGGCTCCCAGCCCCCCCTGCTCTGACCCACCAGCCCCCACTCCCCTCCCAGAGCTGGGGAGAGAACCCAGGAGTCCTGGCTCCCAGCCCCCCCGCTCCAACCCACCAGCCCCCACTCCCCTCCCAGAGCCGGGGAGAGAACCCAGGAGTCCTGGCTCCAAGCCCCCCCTGCTCTAACCCACCAGCCCCCACTCCCCTCCCAGAGCCGGGGAGAGAACCCAGGAGTCCTGGCTCCCAGCCCCCCCGCTCCAACCCACCAGCCCCCACTCCCCTCCCAGAGCTGGGGAGAGAACCCAGGAGTCCTGGCTCCCAGCCCCCCCCAGCGTCCTGACCCCCCCGTGCCCGCAGGCGCAGACCCCGCTGTTCCTGGCGGCCCGGGAGGGCAGCGCGGACGTGGCGCGGATCCTGCTCCAGCACCGGGCGAGTCGGCAGCTCCCGGACGAGCTGGGTCACCTGCCCCGCGACGCCGCCCTCTCCCGCGCCCACCACGACCTGCTCCGCCTGCTGGACGACCCCCGCCTGGGCCCCCCGCCCCGCCGCCCCCCCAGGCTCTGCCCCCTCTCGGAGCAGCCGGAGCCGCCCGCCCCCTGCCTCGTGCCCCGCCGGCCCTGGGCTCCCGGCCAATCGGACGCCGCCCTGGTGCAGTGACTGCCCCCCGGTACAGTGACTCCGCCCCCGGGGCACTGCCAGGGAGGGGGCTCGGATTGGACAGCAGAGGGGTGTGGCCATGCCGGGCTGTGACATCACCAGGCGGGCAGAGCGAGCGCCAGAGGATGATGTCAGAGACAGGAAGTGAGGTCACACACTGGTGTGGTGACATGCCCACGGGATGCTGATGTCGCAGACTGGAAATGATGTCACACGGGAGATGGTGATGTCATAAAGTGCAACCCAGTGGACAGGAAATGATGTCACCTGGGACACTGACAGCCTCAGGGGCTCTGACATCATTGACAGGACGTGACAGCGCCCAATGGGAAAGCACGACAGGCAGGAAGTGATGTTACACTCCCAGGAACTGATGATGTCACAAGTGGGGCCTTGCAATGATGTCGTGGAGCAGGAAGAGGTGGGGCTTTACAACCCTGCCTGTCACAGAGGGACAGGTGGGGGGTGACCCCCCTGGCACCAACCCCTCTTCCTCCCCTGCCCCCACCCTCTCCCACATATTTATACCCCCATTTACCCCCCCCACACGCAGCTGGAGAATAAAGTGAGTTGATGCCTCTGTCTCTGACTGGGATAAAATGTCTGGGGGGGGCAGAGGTAGGGTTACCATATGTCCTCTTTTTCCCGGACATGTCCGGCTTTTCGGCACTCAAACCCCCGTCCGGGGGGAATTGCCAAAAAGCCGAACATGTCCGGGAAAATGGCGGCTCTGTTTAAGAGCCGGGCTGCCCGAGCGCTACTGGCTTCGGGCAGCCCCATGTCTCCGGACCCTGCGCCACCGGAGCCCGGGAGGGGAAGTGCCCGGCCGGGGGCGCAGGGTCCGGAGGCAAGGGGGCTGCCCGAAGCCCAAGCGCTACCGGCTTCACGGTTTGCCGGGCAGCCTCCAGACCCTGCGCCCCCGGCTGGGCGCTTCCCCTCCCGGGCTCCAGCTGTGCTGGGCAAGCGCCGGCCGGGGGCGCAGGGTCTGGGGGCTGCCCGGCAAACCCTGAAGCCGGTAGCGCTGGGGCAGCCCTTTCCCCGTGGCTGGGAGTGGGAGGGAGGAGGGGGCGGAGTTAGGACGGGGAAGGGGCGGGGCTGGGGGTGGGGAAATGGGCGGGGCCAGGGCCCGTGGAGGGTCCTCTTTTTTTATTTTGTAGATATGGTAACCCTAGGCAGAGGGGGAAACTGAGGCGCAGGGAAACGCTGCCCAGTCCAGACCCCGGAGTGAACCCAGGAGTCCTGGCTCCCACCCCCCCAATCAGAGGCCATCACCCCCCTTTGCCCCAGCAGTTTTTTTACTTTTTCACAAACATCAGGAATTAGCTTAGAAAACTCTGAGTCTCTGGCCCCATCCCCCGCCCGGGGCAGCTCTGTGGGGGGTGGGGGGGCAGGAGCCCCCATCTTTGGTCTTTCCCTGATCCAGCCCCCCCGGGGGCATCAGGAGGCGTGTCTGGTCTCAGGCGTGGGGGGGTTCCCCGTTCCTGCAGCGAGTTCGGCCTGGTCTCAGCCCCTGGTCGTTGGTGTGGGTGGGGGGGGGACGTGGCTGGGGTCCCCCATCTGTGCACTGAGCCCCCTGTTCTCAGCTGAGCTCTGCAGGGTCCCCCAAATTCCTGCAGCAAGTTGGGGCCAGTCTCAGCCAGTAGCGTTAGTCGGGGCTTCCCGGGGGGTCCCCATTTCCATCATGAGCTGTGTCCATTCCCAGCCCCCAGGTGTTGGCAGGGGGGGCGGGGGACCCCCATTTCTACAGCGAGTTGTGTCCATTCTCAGCTATCAGCGGGGGGCTGGGGAGGGAATGAGCCCTCCCCGTTTCAGCTGCTGTCTCCCCCATTCCTGCAGCGAGCTGGGCCTGGTCTCGGCCCCCCCTTCCCCTGCCCATCGGGGGGGGGGCTCAGCAGGGGTGGGGCAGCAGGGCAGGGGGGAGCTCCGAGCGCTGCTCCTCCATGCGTCCCCCCTGCACCCGCAGCAGCAGGTCGAAGAGCTCCTGGGCCCCCAGCGGGATGGGGGGGTCGCTGCGCTGCTCCTCCAGCCGCTGGCTCTGGGGGGGGGACGGGGGTTAGTGTCTGCGGGGGAGGGGCTGTCGGGGGTCATGGGTGGGGGCACAGGGGTGGCAGGTCTGGGGGGATCTCAGAGTTTGACTCCCTCAGGGAACTGATGGGCAGGATCCCCTGGGAGAATAACATGAGGGGGAAAGGGGTCCAGGAGAGCTGGCTGTATTTTAAAGAATTCTTATTGCGGTTGCAGGAACAAACCATCCCGATGTGTAGAAAGAATAGTAAATAAGGCAGGCGACCAGCTTGGCTTAACAGTGAAATCCTTGCTGATCTTAAACGCAAAAAAGAAGCTTACAAGAAGTGGAAGATTGGACAAATGACCAGGGAGGAGTATAAAAATATTGCTCAGGCATGCAGGAGTGAAATCAGGAAGGCCAAATCACACTTGGAGTTGCAGCTAGCAAGAGATGTTAAGAGTAACAAGAAGGGTTTCTTCAGGTATGTTAGCAACAAGAAGAAAGTCAAGGAAAGTGTGGGCCCCTTACTGAATGAGGGAGGCAACCTAGTGACTGAGGATGTGGAAAAAGCTAATGTACTCAATGCTTTTTTTGCCTCTGTCTTCACGAACAAGGTCAGCTCCCAGACTGCTGCACTGGGCAGCACAGTATGGGGAGGGGGTGACCAGCCCTCTGTGGAGAAAGAAGTGGTTCGGGACTATTTAGAAAAACTGGATGAGCACAAGTCCATGGGGCCGGATGCGCTGCATCCAAGGGTGCCAAAGGAGTTGGCGGATGTGATTGCAGAGCCATTGGCCATTATCTTTGAAAACTCATGGCGATCGGGGGAGGTCCCGGATGACTGGAAAAAGGCTAATGTAGTGCCCATCTTTAAAAAAGGGAAGAAGGAGGATCCGGGGAACTACAGGCCAGTCAGCCTCACCTCAGTCCCTGGAAAAATCATGGAGCAGGTCCTCAAGGCATCAATTGTGAAGCACTTGGAGGAGAGGAAAGTGATCAGGAACAGTAATTGCCTTCTATGAGGAGATAACTGGCTCTGTGAATGAGGGGAAAGCAGTGGATGTGTTATTCCTTGACTTTAGCAAAGCTTTTGATACGGTCTCCCACAGTATTCTTGCCAGCAAGTTAAAGAAGTATGGGCTGGATGAATGGACTGTAAGGTGGATAGAAAGCTGGCTAGATCGTCGGGCTCAACGGGTAGTGATCAACGGCTCCATGTCTAGTTGGCAGCCGGTTTCAAGCGGAGTGCCCCAGGGGTCGGTCCTGGGGCCGGTTTTGTTCAATATCTTCATTAATGATCTGGAGGATGGTGTGGACTGCACTCTCAGCAAGTTTGCAGATGACACTAAACTGGGAGGAGTGGTAGATATGCTGGAGGGTAGGGATAGGATATAGAGGGACCTAGACAAATTAGAGGATTGGACCAAAAGAAACCTGATGAGGTTCAACAAGGACAAGTGCAGAGTCCTGCACTTAGGACGGAAGCATCCCATGCACTGTTACAGACTAGGGACCGAATGGCTAGGAAGCAGTTCTGCAGAAAAGGACCTAGGGGTCACAGTGGATGAGAAGCTGGGTATGAGTCGACAGTGTGCCCTTGTTGCCAAGAAGGCTAACGGCATTTTGGGCTGTATAAGTAGGGGCATTGCCAGCAGATTGAGGGACGTGATCGTTCCCCTCTATTCGACACTGGTTAGGCCTCATCTGGAGTACTATGTCCAGTTTTGGGCCCCACACTACAAGAAGGATGTGGAAAAATTGGAAAGAGTCCAGCGGAGGGCAACAAAAATGATTAGGGGTCTGGAACACATGACTTATGAGGAGAGGCTGAGGGAATTGGGATTGTTTAGTCTGCAGAAGAGAAGAACGAAGGGGGATTTGATAGCTGCTTTCAACTACTTGAAAGGGGGTTCCAAAGAGGATGGATCTAGACTGTTCTCAGTGGTACCAGATGACAGAACAAGGAGCAATGGTCTCAAGTTGCAGTGGGGGAGGTCCAGGTTGGATATTAGGAAACACTATTTCACTAGGAGGGTGGTGAAGCACTGGAATGGGTTACCTAGGGGAGGTGGTGGAATCTCCTTCCTTAGAGGTTTTTAAGGCCCGGCTTGACAAAGCCCTGGCTGGGATGATTTAGTTGGGGATTGGTCCTGCTTTGAGCAGGGGGTTGGGCTAGATACCTCCTGAGGTCCCTTCCAACCCTGAGATTCTATGATCTCGGGGGGTCTGGAGGGAGGGGTTATGGGGTGGGGGTCTCGGGGACTGGGGGGTCAGGCAGGACTCGGGGGTGGGGGTCCCGGGGGGCCACCTCTTACCTGGTGGGTGAGGATGGTGCTGTACAACTCCTCCCCCTGGTCGGGGGGCTCCGGACGCCCCTTGGCCCCCTCTTCAGCCCCCTCCTCGGCCCCGGGGTCCCCCGCGAAGTCAGCCCGCTGGTCGTCCAGCCGCCGGGCCTGGGCCGTGGCCACCAGCTCGAAGAACTGCTCGGCCTGCAGCGAGGTGAGCGAACAGAACTTCCCTGGGGGGCCGGGGGGGTTAGACAGGGCTGGACGGTGCCTCCCCAGCTCTACCCCTGCTACACCTCCCCCCCAGCTGCACCCCCCAATGCACCCCATGCCTGCACACCCCCCCGGCTGCACACCCCTGCCAGACTGCACCCTCCCCCCCCCCATGGCTGGCAGAGGGATGGAGGTGGTGGGGGTAAGAGGAAGGAGGCTGGGAATGGGGGGGCTGGATGGGGGGAGCTGAGAGGGGCACAGGGGGAGGGGGGAAGGGGATGGGGACCATGGGGCAGGCAGAGGGATTGAAGGAGGGGTTGGGGCAGAGGAGAGGGGTTGGGGGGAAGGCCGAGGGATTCAGGGGCAGAGGAGAAGGTTTGGGGGCAAGGGCTGGGGCCAGGCGAGGGGTTGGGGGGCAGGGAGTCGGGAGAGGGGTCAGGAGTCGGGGAGATGTCGGGGCACAGGACAGGCCGGCGCGGGGCCGCGTCTCTTACCTGCTCCCCCCAGCAGGCCCTCGGTGGGGGTCCCGGGCAGCGAGCGCCAGGGCCGGGCGGGGTCGTGGCGGGGCGCCCCCCGCAGGCCGGGCAGGACGCAGCGCTGCTCGTTCAGCCGCCGGCTCTGGGAGCGGAAGAGCAGGTCGAAGAGCCGCTCCCGGTCGAAGGGGTCCAGGGGGTCGGCCTGGGGGAGAGCGGGGTCAGGACGCCTGGGTTCCCTGCCCGGCGCGGGGGAGGGAGGGGGGCGCCAGGACGCCTGGGTTCCCTGCCCAGATGCCTGGGTTCCGTTCCTCACCTCTGTCGGTGTGGGGGAGTCGGAGCTGTCCGGGGCAGGGCGGTCGCTGCTGGTCCGGTCCTGTCCCACCGAGATGCCCCCGGGGTCCCTCCCTGCGACGTCCTCGTCTGGGGGCACCAGGGGGTCAGTCGTGGGGGCTGAGCCCCCAAAGGAAGCTGGGCTGGGGGGGCCCGGCTGGGCGTTGTCCCCCACCGCCCCCTCACTCTCCAAACTAGTCATGGCCTGGAACAGGAAGGGGGCAGAGATGTGGGGGACAGAGATATGGGGGGCCCATCCCGCTGCCCCCCGGCGCTCCCCTTGGCCAGGGCCGGCTCCATCTCTCTCCAGCTGCCCCCCCCCGCCCCCTCATGGGCTTACCAAACCCCGCCACCAGCCCCTGCTCCTGCCCCAGCCAGGGGAGGAAATGGGGGGGAGGGGCCGAGGGGGCTGGGGGAGGGGAAGAAGTTGGGGGAGGGGAGAGGTCTAGGACTAGGGCCTAGGGCAGGCAGGGGAGGGGGCCAGCAGGGGGGCCGGGCAGGCTGGGGGAGGGAGCCAGGGGAGGGGGACAGAAGCTGGGCTCGCCCACCGAGAGTAACCGGCCTTTGGCACCATGGCCCCCCCTGGCCCCCCACCGCGAGACCCCCTCCCCTCCCCAGCCCCTGTGACCTCACCAGGGCCCCCACCCCAGTCCCTCATTGCCCCTCCCCCACTCAAACCCACCTGTTCCCACCCACTGGCCCCGCGCACCCGGGGAGCACCCAGCCCCCACCCGCTGCCCCCCAGCTCCCCCCTCACCGCGGCTCCCGGCTGCCCCTCTGCCACGCCCCGTTCGGGGCCCTGGCTGCCCCACCACGGCCCTTCCTGCCAGCGCCCCATTGGCTGGCGCCCGCCCCCCCCACGTCCCCACGTCACAGGATGTTGCGCCCAAAGAGACGCGGTTTCCACTTTGCACAATCCCCCCCCTGCCCCCAACAACTCACTTCCCCCCCAGCAACAGCCAGCGCAGGGGGCAGTAGGGGGCGCCCTCCCCAGGCAGTCAAGGCCGCAGGGAGTGAGGGGCACCGGCAGGGCTGGGGGGGCCCAGGGCTGGGCTGGCAGGGGCTGTGGGTCGGGAGTGAGGGGCACCGGCAGGCCTGGGGGGGGGGGCGGGGCGGGGCTAGGCTAGCGGGGGCTGCAGGTCGGGAGTGAGGGGCACCGGCAGAGCTGGGGGGGGGCAGGGCTGGGCTAGCAGGGGGCTGCGGGTCGGGAGTGAGCGACACTCTATGAGTCTATGAGCTGGGGCGGGTCAGGGCCGGGCTGGCGGGTGCTGTGGGTCGGGAGTGAGGGGCACCGGCAGAGCTGGGGGGCCCAGGGCTGGGCTAGCAGGGGGCTGCGGGTCGGGAGTGAGGGACACCGGCAGAGCTGTGGGAGGGGGGCAGGGCTGGGCTAGCAGGGGCTGCGGGTCGGGAGTGAGGGGCACCGGCAGAGCTGGGGGGGGCAGGGCTGGGCTGGCAGGGGCTGCGGGTTGGGAGTGAGGGGCACCGGCAGGGCTGGGGGGGGCAGGGCTGGGCTGGCAGGGGCTGCGGGTCGGGAGTGAGGGGCACCGGCAGGGCTGGGGGGGCCCAGGGCTGGGCTAGCAGGGGGCTGCGGGTCGGGAGTGAGGGGCACCGGCAGAGCGCGGGGGGCGGCAGGGCTGGGCTGGCAGGGGCTGCGGGTCGGGAGTGAGGGACACCGGCAGAACTGGAGGGGGGCAGGGCTGGGCTGGCAGGGGGCTGCGGGTCGGGAGTGAGGGGCACCGGCAGAGCTGGGGGGCTGGGCTGGCAGGGGGCTGCGGGTCAGGAGTGAGGGGCACCGGCAGAGCTGGGGGGGCAGGGCTGGCGGGGGCTGCGGGTCGGGAGTGAGGGGCACTGGCAGAGCTGGGGGGGGCAGGGCTGGGCTAGCAGGGGCTGCGGTTCAGGAGTGAGGGGCACCGGCAGAGGTGGGGGGGAGCCCAGGGCTGGGCTAGCAGGGGCTGTGGGTCGGGAGTGAGGGGCACCGGCAGAGCTGGGGGGAGCCCAGGGCTGGGCTAGCAGGGGCTGCGGGTCGGGAGTGAGGGGTACCGGCAGAGCTGGGGAGCAGGGCTGGGCTGGCAGGGGGCTGCGGGTCGGGAGTGAGGGGCACCGGCAGAGCTGGGGGGAGCCCAGGGCTGGGCTAGCAGGGGCTGTGGCTCGGGAGTGAGGGGCACCGGCAGAGCTGGGGGTGGGCAGGGCTGGGCTAGCAGGGGCTGCGGGTCGGGAGTGAGGGGCACCGGCAGAGCTGGGGAGCAGGGCTGGGCTGGCAGGGGGCTGCGGGTCGGGAGTGAGGGGCACTGGCAGAGCTGGGGGGGGCAGGGCTGGGCTAGCAGGGGCTGCGGGTCAGGAGTGAGGGGCACCGGCAGAGCTGGGGGGGAGCCCAGGGCTGGGCTAGCAGGGGCTGTGGGTCGGGAGTGAGGGGCACCGGCAGAGCTGGGGGGAGCCCAGGGCTGGGCTAGCAGGGGCTGCGGGTCGGGAGTGAGGGGCACTGGCAGAGCTGGGGGGAGCCCAGGGCTGGGCTAGCAGGGGCTGCGGGTCGGGAGTGAGGGGCACCGGCAGAGCTGGGGAGCAGGGCTGGGCTGGCAGGGGCTGCGGGTCGGGAGTGAGGGGCACCGGCAGAGCTGGGGGGAGCCCAGGGCTGGGCTAGCAGGGGCTGCGGGTCGGGAGTGAGGGGCACCGGCAGAGCTGGGGGGAGCCCAGGGCTGGGCTAGCAGGGGCTGCGGGTCGGGAGTGAGGGGCACCGGCAGAGCTGGGGGGAGCCCAGGGCTGGGCTAGCAGGGGCTGCGGGTCGGGAGTGAGGGGCACCGGCAGAGCTGGGGAGCAGAGCTGGGCTAGCAGGGCTGCAGGTCGGGAGTGAGGGGCACCAGCAGAGCTGGGGGAGCAGGGCTGGGCTAGCAGGGCTGCGGGTCGGGAGTGAGGGGCACCGGCAGAGCTGGGGGGAGCCCAGGGCTGGGCTAGCAGGGGCTGCGGGTCGGGAGTGAGGGGCACCGGCAGAGATGGGGGGGGCAGGGTCTAGTGGTTACGGGGGGTCTGGAATCCCCAAGTAACAGCTCCATGGAATCTGGGGGTGGGGGTTGAACTGGGGACAGCCCCACAGCTCACCCCGCCCCCAGGTCTCCCCGCCCTTCCCAGGCCCCTTTGAGGGGTCCGGTTACAGGCCCGCCCCGTCCAGGGGCGCAGCGGGGGGGAGGGGCCCTTGCTGCCTTAAACGTGATTGGCTGTTCCCTGCTCTCCCCTCCCCCAATCGCTGCGGCGAGGGGGGCGTGCTAAGGGGCCCCGGTCCCCGCCCTTGGCTGGAGGAAATGAAAGGAAATTTTCTGTAGCCTGGTCCCAGCTGGCTGAGAACCCAGGAGTCCTGGCTCCCGGCCCCTCCCCCACCCAGCGCTGGGGAGAGAACCCAGGAGTCCTGGCTCCCGGCCCCTCCCCCTGTGAGTGCCCTCACCCCCCGGAAATTCCTGGCCTGTCCCTTTAAGGCCCCCCCCGTTCCCCCGCGGCCGCCAGGGGGCAGCACCGACACGCGCCGGCTGCAGCGAGCCCGGGCGAGCCCCGACCCCCCGCCCCGCCCCGGCGCGGCTCCATCTTGGCAGCCCCGGAGTCTCCCGGGGCCCCCCCCGGCGCTGTTGGGCCATGGAGGAGCAGGGGCGGCTGCTGCCCCCCCCCGGCCGGCCCGAGCCCGGCGAGCCCCGGCGCCAGGAGCTCGGCGAGATCCTGCAGCAGATCATGGGCATCACGGAGCAGAGCCTGGACGAGGCGCAGGCCAAGTACGGGGGGGGCAGCTTCCAGATCCCCCCTCCCGGAGCCAAGCAGGGAACCCAGGAGTCCGGGCTCCCCCCCACTCCCGGAGCCAAGCAGGGAACCCAGGAGTCCGGGCTCCCCCCCCGTCCGGGAGCCAGACAGGGAACCCAGGAGTCCGGGCTCCCCCCCCACCCCCGCGCCAGGCAGAGAACCCAGGAGTCCGGGCTCCCGCCCTGAGCCAGGCAGGGAACCCAGGAGTCTGGGGTCCCAGGCCCCACCAGCCCAACCCATTCCACTAGGCCCCACTCCCCTCCCAGAGCCGGGAAAGAACCCAGGAGTCTGGGCTCCCCCCCCCCACCAGCCCAGCCCACCAACCCCCACTCCCCTCCCTGATCTAGGCAGGGAACCCAGGAGTCCTGGCTCCCGGACCCCCCACCCCACCCCCACTCCTCTCTCAGAGCCGGGGAAAGAACCCAGGAGTCCTGGCTCCCAGTCCCCCCCTGCTCTAACCCACCAGCCCCCACTGCCCTCCCAGAGCCAGGGAGAGAACCCAGGAGTCCTGGCTCCCAGCCCCCCCTGCTCTGACCCACCAGCCCCCCTCCCCTCCCAGAGCCAGGGAAAGAACCCAGGAGTCCTGGCTCCCAGTCCCCCCTGCTCTAACCCACCAGCCCCCACTGCCCTCCCAGAGCCAGGGAGAGAACCCAGGAGTCCTGGCTCCCAGCTCCCCCTGCTCTAACCCACCAGCCCCCCTCCCCTCCCCTCCCAGAGCTGGGGAGAGAACCCAGGAGTCCTGGCTCCCAGCCCCCCCTGCTCTGACCCACCAGCCCCCATTCCCCTCCCAGAGCCAGGGAGAGAACCCAGGAGTCCTATAAAGCTGCTTTATCTCTCCACCCCCCCCCCCCCCCACAGGAAACATGCCCTGAACTGCCACCGCATGAAGCCGGCGCTGTTCACCGTCCTGTGCGAGATCAAGGAGAAGACAGGTAGGGGGGTCCCGGGCCCCCCTGCCCCCCTCCGCCTGGGCAGCCCCTGTCTGGAGCCAGAGCGAGGCCTGGGCGGGCTCTGGGCACTGAGCATCGCCCCCCCCCCCTCCCTGTGCCCCACATGCCGGGGGGGGGCATCGCGGGGGGGCCTGGGCAGCTGGGTCTGTGTGCGCAACAGGACCCGGTGTGTGTGGGGGGGTGTTACATCCAGCTGGTCAGCGCCCTGCGTTGGGGGGACCCTGGCCGGGGTGTGTGTGTGTGTGTGGGGGGGGTGAGGGGTGTGTGTGTGTCGGGGGGGTGCACGGATGTTCTGTGTGGGGGTGTTGCGTTGTGTCCATATGCACACTATTGTGTACACGGGATTCACGTGTCTTGCTATATGCGTGGATGTTGTGTGTGTACAGAGATATTGTGTGTGTCGAAGTACATGGAGGTACCCTGTGTGTGTGTGTGTGACACACACTGTACTAATACTGACAGATACACACACGTGTGCATGCACACGGATACACACACACACACACACACACAACCTCGCGGATCAGGTGCCCCCAGCGGTAGATCTGGGGGTGTGAGTGTGCTGGTTGTGGGTGTCAGTCGGGCACGTGTGTAGGAAACCGGGAGCAGCCGGACGTGGCCTGGGGGGGCGTCTGTCAGCGAGCGAGGGAGCTGCAGGGGGGCGTGTGTTGGGGGGGGATTGGTGTCGGTTCCGTGTGTGCCCGGGGGGGGCTGTTTGGGCCTGGGGTCTGTATGTGATGCACCCCCTGGCCCCCCACAACTAACCCCAGGGAGTTACTGGGGGTCCCCTGAGAGCGCGGGGGGGTTGGAGGGGGCAGGTGACCCCCCCCGTTCCCAGGAGAGGAAGAGTCATTACTAGGTCGTCACCATGGCGACCATGGGGCCAGCGAGGGGGGCACAACTTTTGACAGCACCAGCTGAAGGGGCTGCGCGTCGGGAGTGAGGGGCGCTAGCCGAGCGGGGGGTCTGTGGGTCAGGAGGGAGGGTCACTGGGGGGGGCTGCGGGTCGGGAGTGAGGGGCACTGGGGGGGGCTGCGGGTCGGGAGTGAGGGGCGCCGGCGGGGCTGGGGGCTGTGGGTCGGGAGTGAGGGGCACTGGCGGGGGCTGGGGGCTGTGTGTCGGGAGTGAGGGGCACTGGGGGGGCTGCGCGTCGGGAGTGAGGGGCACCGGCCGGGCTGGGGGCTGCGAGTCGGGAGTGAGGGGCACCGGCCGGGCTGGGGGCTGCGCGTCGGGAGTGAGGGGCACCGTGTGTCTCACCCCCCGCCGCCCCCGGCAGGGCTCAGCGTGCGGAGCAGCCAGGAGGAGGAGCCGGTGGACCCGCAGCTGATGCGTCTGGACAACATGCTGCTGGCCGAGGGGGTGGCCGGGCCCGAGAAGGGAGGCGGATCGGCAGTGGCGGCGGCGGCAGCAGCGGCCTCGGGGGGCGTCTCCCCCGATAACTCCATCGAGCACTCGGATTATCGCAACAAGCTGGCGCAGATCCGCCAGATCTACCACGCTGAGCTGGAGAAATACGAGCAGGTGGGCGGGGCCTGCATCAGGGGGCGGGGCCTGGGACCATGGGCTGGGGCATGGGGCACCAGGGCTGAGGGGGGGAGTTGGGGCGGGGCTGGGGTCCTTGGGCCCGGGAGCCTGACTGGGAGGGCGGGGCCTGGCTGGGGGCGGAGTCGGTGCTGTGCTGAGCCCCGCCCCCCGCAGGCGTGTAACGAGTTCACGACGCACGTGATGAACCTGCTGCGGGAGCAGAGCCGGACGCGCCCGGTGGCGCCGCGGGAGATCGAGCGGATGGTCGGGATCATTCACCGCAAGTTCAGCTCCATCCAGATGCAGCTGAAACAGAGCACGTGCGAGGCCGTCATGATCCTGCGCTCCCGCTTCCTGGACGCCAGGTACTGCCCCCGGCCCCGCCCCCCTGCACCCAGCCCCGCCCCCAGCACCTGGCCCCGCCCCCCAGCGCCGGCCCCCAGCCCCCTCCACTGACCCCAGAGCACGTGCCAGGCTGTCATGATCCTGCGCTCCCGCTTCCTGGACGCCAGGTACCGCCCCCGGCCCCGCCCCCCTGCACCCAGCCCCGCCCCCCAGCCCCCTCCACTGACCCCAGAGCACGTGCGAGGCCGTCATGATCCTGCACTCCTGCTCCCTGGATGCCAGGTACCGCCCCTGGCCCCGCCCCCCTGCACCCAGCCCCTGGCCCCGCCCCCCAGCGCCGGCCCCCAGCCCCCTCCACTGACCCCAGAGCACGTGCCAGGCCATCATAAGCCTGCGCTCCCGCCCCCTGGACGCCCGGCCCCGCCCCCTGCGCCCAGCCTCCCCCCACTAACGCTAACCTGATGCTGCCCCAACCCCAAAGCCCCGGCGCTGGAGCGCACATGGGGCATCCTGACACCAGCCCCCACCCCCCCAGGGTCTCACCCATCCGGGCCCACCCCAATCTCCCCCGGGACCCTGCAGTGCCGCGGGAATCGGGACAGGGGCCCTGGGGGAGGTTGGGAGGGGCCGCCTCCAGCCCCTGTGCGATTCGGCCGGGAGCCCCCCGCGTCCGCCCCACTCACCCCCTCGCCCCCCAGGCGGAAGCGACGTAACTTCAGCAAGCAGGCGACCGAGGTGCTGAACGAGTATTTCTACTCGCACCTGAGCAACCCCTACCCCAGCGAGGAGGCCAAGGAGGAGCTGGCCAAGAAGTGCGGCATCACCATCTCCCAGGTGCGCGGCGGGGCGGGCCGGGGGGCCGGGCCGGGGGGCGGGCGGGGAAGGGGGGATCCTGCCCTACTCAGCGGTCCCTGTGTCTATTTCCCCTCCGGCCTCGGCCCCCCAGGTCTCCAACTGGTTTGGCAACAAGCGCATTCGCTATAAGAAGAACATTGGTAAGTTCCAGGAGGAGGCGAATATTTACGCCGTGAAAACCGCCGTGAGCATCACCCACGGGACCCAGAGCGGGGGCGACTCCCCGCACACCCCCTCCTCCGCAGGTAACTGCCCCGCCCCCGCCGGGAGCCCCCGCCCGCCCCCTCCTCCTCTGCAGGTAACTGCCCCGCCCCCGCCAGGACCCCCGCCTGCCCCCTCCTCCTCCGCAGGTAACTGCCCCGCCCCCGCCGGGAGCCCCCGCCCGCCCCCTCCTCCTCCGCAGGTAACTGCCCCGCCCCCGCCGGGAGCCCCCGCCCGCCCCCTCCTCCTCCGCAGGTAACTGCCCCGCCCCCGCCGGGAGCCCCCGCCCGCCCCCTCCGCCGCAGGTAACTGCCCCGCCCCCGCCGGGAGCCCCCGCCCGCCCCCTCCTCCTCTGCAGGTAACTGCCCCGCCCCCGCCGGGAGCCCCCGCCCACCCCCTCCTCCGCAGGTAACTGCCCCGCCCCCGCCGGGAGCCCCCACCCACCCCCTCCTCCGCAGGTAACTGCCCCGCCCACGCCAGGACCCCCGCCTGCCCCCTCCTCCTCCGCAGGTAACTGCCACGCCCCCGCCTGCCCCCTCCTCCTCCGCAGGTAACTGCCCCGCCCCGCCGGGATCCCGCCCACCCCCTCCTCCGCAGGCAACTGCGCCGCCCCTGCCAGGACCCTGCCCACCCCCTCCTCCTCCGCAGGTAACTGCCCCGCCCGCGCCAGGACCCCGCCCACCCCCTCCTCCGCAGGTAACTGCCCCTGCTGGCTGGGCCGGCCGCGCTTCTAACCCGCATCCGGCTCTGAGTGTCTCCCTCCCCCCCCACCCCCCACAGGGTCCGGTGGCTCCTTCAACCTCTCCAGCTCCAGCGACATGTTCTTGGGGCTGCCGGGACTCAACGGGGACACGTACCCCCCCTCCCAGGTGAGCCCCCCCGGATCGGGGACGCGTACCCCCCCTCCCAGGTGAGCCCCCCGTCACAACCCCCCCAGATCAGGGACGCGTGTCCCCCCCCAGGTGAGCCCCCCCCCGGATCGGGGACACGTACCCCCCCTCCCAGGTGAGCCCCCTGTCACAGCCCGCCCGGATTGGGGACGCGTACCCCCCCTCCCATGTGAGCCCCCCCAGATCGGGGACACGTATCCCCCCTCCCTGGTGAGCCCCCCCCGGATCGGGGACGCGTACCCCCCCTCCCAGGTGAGCCCCCGTCACAGCCCCCCCAGATTGGGGCTACGGCCCCAGCTTCGCAACAGGCTCTGGGGGGACCCACTGGGGGCCAGACCCCCTGGGGGTCTCACTCGCCCTCCAGGAGAAGCCCCATGGCTTCCCCGCCCCCCGAGGCTGGACGTCTGGGCCTGCAGCCCCCCTGCTCCCCCAGAGCCCGGCCCAGGTGGGGCGAACCCCCGGGGCCAAGCTCTGTCTGTCTCCCGCCCACCCGTCTGACCTGCCTCGGCCCCCTGAGCTCTGACCCCTCCCACCTCCCCAGTGCTGGGGCGATGCCGCTCGCGCCCCCCCCGCCCGACCAATAGGCCTGGTGTGTGGCCCCCCCGCCCCGTGGGTCTGGCCCCTCAGTCTCTCCCCCCCGCCCCGCAGGTGGAGTCTGTGCCTCACTCCATGAGCCAGGGGCCCTATGGGGAGGGCCTGGCGCCCAGCCATCTCTACAGCCCCCGCGATGTGAGGGTGAGTCTGTTCCCCCTCCAACCCCCCCCGTTGCTGGCCCCCGTCCCTCCCGGCCCCCCCGCTGCCTCCCGCCCCCCATCCGTCCCACCCCCCCCGCTGCCTCCCGCCCTCAATCCTCCCCCACCCGCTGCCTCCCGCCCCCACATCCGTCCCACCCCCCCAATCCTCCCCCACCCGCTGCCTCCCGCCCCCCCCCAATCCTCCCCCACCCGCTGCCTCCTGCCCCCCATCCGTCCCTCCCGGGGCCGATCCCTGCTCCGGAGCCCGCTGTTCTCAATGGGGCTGGGGGCAGGGGATCCCCCATAACCACTGGGGGATGTTGGGGGGTAGGGGCGTGGCTCAATGTAACCTGTGACCTTTGACCCCCCCAGGCTAATGGCGGGTGGCAGGAAGCCACTACCCCCTCCTCGGTGACGTCCCCCACGGAAGGACCCGGTAGCGTCCACTCCGACACCTCCAACTGATCCGCCCCCCCACATCCATGGGGGGCGGGGAGGCTGGCATCTCTCCATGGGAAACAAGCCAAGGGGGTGCCCATGGGGACCCCCCGATGGCGTCGCTTTGTAGGGTGAATCCAGAGGGGGCCGGAGCCGAATCCAGGCTCCCTGGGCATTTTGGTATTGAACGAGCAGCACGAAGGTTGTGAGCCCCCCCGACCCCCCCATGTGGGGCCAAGACCCCCCCCCCCCCGTCTCCCCCCCGTCTTTCTCACTCTTCAGGGTGTTTCCTTCTCGTCCCCGTGCGCCGGCCTCGCCGTTTCGCTCCCATTTCGGCCAGGTTCTCCCCGTTTTCTCAGCTCCCTCGCACGGCCGTTTCCGCCCGCGCTCAGCCCGTGTCCAGCCGTCTCTCGCTACCCCCCCCGCCCCGACACCTGCTCTGGCTGGCTGCCCCCTGCTCCCATTTGTGCCCCCCGGGGCGCTGAGCACGTGGGGCTCCAGGGCAGGATGTTTGGGGGAGCAGAGCTCCAGCGCCCCGCCCAGCCGCGGGAAACGGGGGGGTGTGGAGAGAGGGGCGGGGGGAGGAAAGACGTGATGGGGAAGGGGCGTAAGGAGGAGGCGGGGGGCGCCGGCGGGAGAAGAGGAGCAGCGAACATGGCGGGAAACTGACCAGTCGAACTCTAGCCATTGAAAGCCGGCGGGGGGCGCAGGGCCGGCCCGCGCGAGCCAGACGGGAGTGCCGGGCCGAATTCCCGAGGAGCGGCCAGGCCGGCGCGGGAAGGGGACTGCGTTTTGCCCGGCGCTGCGGGCCCCTTACTTCATTTACCTCAACGCGACACCAAGAGAGACTCGGACTCCAAGCCAGAGACCATGGAACCTTCTACCTCTGACCCCCAGCCCCCCCCACAACGTGGGGGGCGCTGGGCCCCGTCTCCCCCCTTCCCCTGCCACTGTCAAGGTTAATTTCTTTTATTGTCTGCAACTATGGCGTGTGTGTCTGCCGGGGGAGGGAGGTTGGAGAGGGGGTTAGTTGAGGGAGGGGGGCTGGAGTGGAGGAGGGGGTTACTGGGGGCCTGGGTAAGGGGGCGGGACTGGATGCGGGCTGTGGGGGGAGTTCAGTGGGTGGGGGGCTCGTCACACCTGACGTGTGTCCCCCAATGCAGCGAGTGGGGGCGGGGGAATGTTTAGAATGGAAAAAAAACTTTTTTTTGTCATATTTTTCTTAACGTTTGTTGTTTTTCTGGGTGTCCCCCCGTGGCTCTTGGGGTGGGGGGTGTCACGGGGGGGGTCCCTGGGCATCTCCCCCAGAAGTTACACTTTGGTTTGGGCTGTTTGTTTTGTTTGGGTTTTCTTGGGGGGCAGCTGGTTCCCCCCTCAAACCTCCCATCACCCCAGTCCCTCACCCTGAACCCCCATTACCCCAATCCCCACACATGCTGCCCCATCACTTTGATCACCACCCCTACCCTGAACCCTGTCACCCCAACCCCTTGGATTTATCATCATGCTGATTTCCCGCCCCCCTTGATCCATCACCCCCTCCTTCCCCTCGGATCTTCCCTGATTTCCCCCCCTCCAGCAACCCCAGAACCTCCATCCCCTTCCCGGGGCCATTTCCCTGTTTCTCTCCCTCAGAAATGGAGCCTCCCCCCTCCCCCAGCTGTGTGTGTGGGACCCTGCCCCCTCTTCTATCAGTTAATAAGGGGGGGGTCTGTCCTCCCCCCACCTCCTGTTTTGCTTGGCTGAGGGCAGCCCTTTTGTCTCTTCCATCAATGCTGGCTCCTTGGCCACTTTAGGGAGGCTGGAAGGGGGGGGACACGCAGGCGGTTGCATGGGGGGAGCCCAGGAGCAACATAGAGGCCTCCCCTGCACTCTGCGACCCCAGTGTGGGGCTGTGGGTCCAACCTAGGAGAGCTGGGCCTGGGGGATGAGCCTTACTCAAGAGCAGGCTTCTGAGGGGGAACTAGGCCTCAAATGAATTAGTGGGGGGAGGGGGTGCAGCACAGGCCATCTGTGTTGGTTTGGGGTCCCCCCCTGGGGTTCTGCCCCCCCTTTGCTGTTGTACAGACTTTTTTGCCTATATAATAAATATATTTTTTTCCACTTGCTGGTTATTTCAGGTCCATGGATTTCAGGGGTGTGTGTGTTCCCTGAAACTTGCTCTCTCTCCAAATCAATTCCCCCAACCTGAACCCCAAAACCAAGGCTGCCCAAAGGGGGGACATCTACTCTCAGTACCAGTCCCCCACCTTGGGCAGGAGCTGCAGGTGCTGCTTGGGGGGAGCAGTGTGAACCCCCCCATCTGTCTCCAGCTGTTTGCCCTGTTCCCCTCCCCAGAAGCAGGCGGGATGGGCTCTGCCCCCCCCTATCTCAGGCTTGCCCCGGCATAGCTGGGGGAGAGCTGGCTGGGGGACAGGGGTGAGGGGAACTGCACCCCCCCCCCCCGAGGTGCCTGACTCTCCAATGGGCCCAGCCACGCCTCCCCCCACAACTCCGCCCCAGTCCTGCCCCCCACTCTGCCAGTGCCCCTCACTCCCGACCCACAGCCCCCTGCTAGCCCAGCCCTGCCAGTGCCCCTCACTCCCAACCCGCAGCCCCTGCCAGCCCAGCCTTGCCCCCCAGTTCTGCCGGTGCCCCTCACTCCCGACCCACAGCCCCTGCTGTTCCTTTTCTCCACCTCCCCCGTGGTGCTCCCTAGCTGGTGCCACGTCCCCCTTTCGCCGGCATTGCTGGGGCTCGCCAGCCGGTCGTGGCCTTTCGGCCCGGGGCCAGGGCTGCGATTCCCGGGGGAGCTGCCAGGGGCCCCCCATGGGCAGAGCAGGACCCCTGGCTCCGCTCCATCTCGGGCTCCTCTGGGCCGGTCACAGAACCTCTCAGCCCCCCGCCTTCCTCAAGCCCCCTGCTTTCCTCGGACCCCCCGCCTTCCTGCCTGCTTTCCCCTGCCCCCCGCCCTCCTCTGGCCTCCCACTTTCCCCTGACCCCTTCCTTCCTGTCTCCTCCCTCCAGCCCCCAGCTTTCCCCTCCTCTCCCTACCTCGGGCCCAGGCCTGACAGTTCACGGTTCTGGTTTCTCGGGCGCTGGGGCCGAGCCCCCCAGACCTCTTAGTTCCCTCCCCCACACTCTTCGCAGGGGGCTGAAGAATCACTGGTGTTTTAATCAGCGCTGGGAATGTACACTGTGAACCCCAAATCCCCCCTGCCCCCCACCCTCCATTCCCAGCTGCTCTTCACCTCCATTCAACCACCATTATATCAATAGCCAGAGAGCCCCCGCAAACCGCCCCCCCACTAGCCCGGGGCACCCCCCGGCTGCGCTCCTGTCCAGCTGCAGTTCCTGGGCCTGCCCGCAGGGGGTGCCGCAGACTGGGGGACCCGCCACACCGGGGATATTTATATTGTGTAGTGTAAGCGGGGGTCAGCCCAGCCCCTTGGGGGCCCACATCACCCCCAAACCCGCCATCAGTCCCCTGTTCTCAGCCCGCACAGGGAGCGGGGAGACCCCCCTCCCCGTCCATGTGGGGCAGGGCAGGGCGTGAGTCCGGCAGTGTCCCGGGGCCGTGTTGGGGGGCAGGGCAGGGCGAGTCCGGCAGTGTCCCGGGGCCGTGTTGGGGGGCAGGGCCCCCTGGGGTCAGACGCTGAGGAGCCAGAAGAAGAAGAAGATGGCCAGGAAGAGGAAGAGCGAATCCTGCCAGCCCGAGGGGCGAGGGACGCCGGCCTCATCTGGGGGGAGAGAGAGGTAAGTGGAAGGGGGGGCCGGGGGAATCCAGCCCAGCCCCCCCCATGCCAAGCAGTGGGCTGGGTCCAGCATGGGGTGCAATGGAATGGGAGGGGGTGGGGAGCATAAGGGGGGGTAGCAGGGAGCAGTGGAAAGTTGTGGGGGGTTGGGATAGCAGGAGGAGTTGGAATGGGCAGTGTCTGGTGGGGAGCTGGGGGAGGAGCAGGGGGGTCCGTGGGGGGCTGAGGGTAGCAGTGGGGAAATCGGGGGGGGGCTGGGGGTAGCAACAGGGGGGTCCATGGGGGATCTGGGGGTATCAGCAGAGATCTGGGGGGGCTGGGGGTAGCAGCAGGGGCTCTGTGGGGGATCTGGGGGTAGCAGTGGAGGGATCTGGGGGGGCTGGGGGCTCCATGGGGGATCTGGGGGTAGCAGTGGAGGGATCTGGGGGGACTGGGGCTCCATGGGGGATCTGGAGTAGCAGCAGGGGGGTAGGGGATCTGTGGGTAGCAGCAGGGAGATCTGGGGGGCTGGGGGTAGCGGCAGGGGGCTCCATGGGGGATCTGGGGTAGAAGTGGGGGGGTAGGGGATCTGTGGGTAGCAGGAGGGAGATCTGGGGGGTTGGGGGTAGCGGCGGGGGGGGTCCGTACCTGCTCTGGCCTCGGGCCCCCGCAGCACGGTGGTGAAGACCCCGAAGGGGAAGGCTCCGATGCCAAAGGCCATGTGGAAGCCAGCGTCGTGGTAGGGCGGAGGCAGGCCCTGTGGAGAGAGGGGTCGTTAGCACTGTAGGGGGGCTGGGGGGCCCGGCCCTGGGGAGAGAGGGGGTGTTAGCACCGGGGAGGGGGCTGGGGGGCCCGGCTCTGGGGAGAGAGGGGGCTTTAGCAACAGGGGGGGGGGCTGCTGCCTCGCACTCACCCCACGGCTCTCCGGCTCCGGGCGCTGCCCCCGCGGCCGAGGGGGGGTCTTCAATCTGGGGAGGGCAGAGACAGCGTGGGGGATGGGTCAGAACAACACCCCCCTCCCTGCCCCCCATCTCCCTGATGCTTCCCATCCATCCCCTCCCCCCCCCCCAATATCTGGGTTCTGCCACCCTCCCTCAGCGCCACCTCCCCTACCCACATCCTGCAACCCCCCCGCCCCCGGGGTCCTGCCGCCTCGCCCCGCACCTGGGGTCCGGCCGCCCCCCCCCTCGCCCCGCACCCGGGGTCCTGCCGCCCCCCCCCCTCGCCCCGCACCTGGGGTCCTGCTGGCCGGCGCTGCCCCGGCCGTAGAGCGGGATGACCTGGTCGCGGCTGATGCCGGCTTTGCAGACGGGGCACTCCTGGCGCTCAGGGCGGGTCTCCAGCCACTGCGGGGGGGGGAGGGGAGGTTAGCAGCAGCCCCCCACTGCCTCTGCTTCCCCCCCAATGGAGTTCAGGGGCAGACACAGGCTTATGGGGGGCCCGAGGGAGTCACCCTGCAGAGGGGGGCCTGAAACATCACGGGCAGGGGGCTGTTGGGGGCCACAGGCAGGGGGCACTGAAGGATTATGGGAGGGGAGGGGAGGTTCCCACCACCCCCGCTTGGGACTTACCTGGTGCAGGCAGGGCCAGCTGGGGGGGAGAGAGAGAAGGAATTACATGGGTTCTGCCCCCCCCAACACATCTGTCCCCAACCCCCCTTCACCCCCCCACACCCCCTTCACCCTGCCCTGCCACCCCACATCCATCCCCAACCCCCTTCACCCTGCCCCGCCCCCCACATCCATCCCCAACACCCCTTCACCCCGCCCCGCCCCCCACATCCATCCCCAACACCCCTTCACCCCCCGCCCCGACACACCCCCTTCACCCTGCCCTGCCCCCCCACATCCATCCCCAACCCCCCTTCACCCTGCTCCACCCACCCAACACATCCATCCCCAACCCCCCCTTCACCCCCCGCCACCGACACGCCCCCCTTCACCCCACCCGCCCCATCCATCCCCAACCCCCTCTTCACCCCCCGCCCCTTCACCCTGCCCCGCCCCCAACACATCCATCCCCAACCCCCCCTTCACCCCCCACCACGCCCCCCTTCACCCCACCTGCCCCATCCATCCCCAACCCCCCCTTCACCCTGCCCCGCCCCCCACATCCATCCCCAACACCCCTTCACTCCCCCGCCCCGACACACCCCCTTCACCCTGCCCCGCCCCCCCACAACCATCCCCAACCCCCTTCACCCTGCCCCGCCCCCCACATCCATCCCCAACACCCCTTCACCCCCCCGCCCCGACACACCCCCTTCACCCTGCCCCGCCCCCAACACATCCATCCCCAACACCCCTTCACCCCCCCGCCCCGACACACCCCCTTCACCCTGCCCCGCCCCCCCACATCCATCCCCAACCCCCCCTTCACCCCCCCACCCGCTCCCTCGCCTTCACCCAGCCCCACCCCCACACGCCCCTCCCCCGTCACTCTGCCCCGCCCCTCACCTTCACCCCGCCCCTCAACACGCCCCTGCCCCGCCCGCACCCGACACATCCGTCCCCAACCCCCCCTTCACCCTGCCCCGCCCCCTCGCCTTCACCCCGCCCCCGCCCTCACACTTACACGCCCCTCCCCCTGCCCCCCCCCTCACCAGTACAGGTGCCCGCAGAGCCCGATCACCGCCTCCCGGGCCGGCTCCAGGCAGATGTTACATTCGAAGGCGCCGCGGTCGCGGTTTGGCACCTCGGGGCCCCCGTCCGGGACCCCCGGGCCCGTTCCTGCCGCCATCTTCCGCCCCCCCTGGATGGGAACGCCTCCACCTTCCCCTAGATAATCCCATTGGCCACCCCGACGGCCAATCAACGCTCCCGCTCGCTCAATGGACACCACTGCTGTCAATCAAATTTAGCGACGGAGTCCATTGGGTGCTGCTCAGTAAAACCTGCCTTACGGCCATCTAATATTTCTATTGGCTCTTCTGGCTGTCAATCAAAATTTGCCCATCTCCTATTGGGTAACGCTGTTTAGAACCCTCTTCCTAGTGGCGGCGATACAGGCTATTACTATTGGCTTCTACCCCTGTCTATCAAGCCTCAGCTTTATTTTATTGGCTGATGGGGAAAGAGGCGGGTATTGGCTCTTGGCGGGGAGAAAATCTTGATTGACAGCACCGATCCGATGCCCATCAGCGACCTGGGGGCGGGTTTTCGCTGCGGCTAGACGGATTTTTATTGGTCACTGCTACTGTCACTCTAACATCCAGTAGACTAATTGGCTGCGGCAGGGTAATGTGGCGGGACAGAGATTGATCGACATCCCCTTGATCCAATCACCGTCCAATTGGCTCAGGGACCCAGAAGTGATTGGAGGAGGGTCTTGGTGGCAGAGCGGGAGGGGTGCCTGGTGGGGGAGGCCCTGATTGGGTGGGAGACACTTCCGATTTGGGGCCTAGTGCCCAGGGCAAAGCCTGAGCCCCTCAATGGCCAGAGTGGCCTGGGTAAAATGGCTGCTGTGCAACCATGGCAACCACACCCTCCGTGCCATGTCATTGTGGCAACCCTGGACCTGGCCATGTCACTATGGCAACCACCAATTCCAACATGGCAACCGGTCATCCCCTCCATGTCACTATAGCAACCACCCACCCTGCCATGGCAACCGCCAACCCCACCATGTCACCTCGGTCGCCGCTAACCCTGTCATGTTACCGTGACAACTGCCAGCCCCATGCCCATCAACCCAACCCTATTGCCATGGTCACCAGCAACCAGGCCAACACCATCATAGTAACCGGCCACTCCGCCCATTGCGCCCCCGCCCGTCGGAGTAAACCGCGGCCCCCCGAACCTCCAGCAACCTCAGCCCCCTCCGTCCGCCTGGGGCCCCCGGCCGGCCGGCGGGGAGAGAACGAAAGAGACAGAGGTGACAGAGGAGAGAGAAGGAACGAAGGACAGAGGCCGGGCGGAGGAGAGAGACCGGGCGAGGATACAGACTGGACCCGAAGGACAGAGACCGGGCGGAGGAGAGAGATGGGGTGGAAGATACAGCCTGGACAGGAAGGACAGAGGCCGGGCAGAGGAGAGAGACGGGGTGGAGGAGAGAGGCCGGGCGAGGATACAGACTGGACCCGAAGGACAGAGACTGGGCGGAGGAGAGAGATGGGGTGGAGGATACAGCCTGGACAGGAAGGACAGAGGCCGGGCGAGGATACAGACTGGACCCGAAGGACAGAGACCGGACGGAGGTGGGAGCCAGCCCGAGGGCCCGAGTGAATAGAGAAGGCAAAGGAAGGAACATGTGGACACATGGAAGAGAGAACATAAGAACGGCCATACTGGGTCAGAGCAAAGGTCCATCTAGCCCAGTGTCCTGTCCAGGGCCGGCTCCAGGGTTTTGGCCACCCGAAGCAGCCAAACAAAAAAACCCAAACAAACAAATAAAAAAAGCCGCGATCACGATTGCGATCTGCGGCGGCAATTCGGCGGGAGGTCCTTCGCTCCGAGCAGGAGTGAGGGACCGTCCGCCGAATTGCCGGCGAACAGCTGGACGTGCCGCCCCTCTCCGAAGTGGCCGCCCCAAACACCTGCCTGGTAAGCTGGTGCCTGGAGCCGGCCCTGGTCCTGTCTCTGACAGTGGCCAATGCCGCGTGCCCCAGAGGGAATGAACAGAACAGGGAATCATCGAGTGATCCATCCCCTGTGGCCCATTCCCAGCCTCTGGCAAACAGAGAAGGGAGGGAAGAAGGAAGGGGGAAGGCAGGAGGACAGAGAGGAGGAAGGGCTGGAAGACGGACGGAGGAGGGAAGGGAAGCCGCGGACCAAGGGCGAGGGGAAGCGCCATGGCCAGCGAAAGCCGCAGTGCCCGCAGGAGGCCGGGCGAAGGGCTGGAGATGGATCTGAGATAGGCGGGGACGCAGCCCCGGGTGCCCCCAATGCCCTGAGTGCCCGGTGCTGGACTGGCTGACGGGACGGGGAACCCCAGAACTGCCCTGCTCTGTTCATCCCCTTGGAGGCGTCTGGTGCCGGTGCTGCCAGAGACGGGACGCCAGGTGGGTGGCCCGCTGTCCTGGCCCAGTCTGGCCGGCCCTAGGTCCTGACGGCCAGAAGCCGCGCCAGGCTGGGCCAGGCAGCGGGAGGGGGGAGGGGAGGGATGGACAGATCGGGACAGGGGGGTAGAGGAGGGATGGGGGAGAGAGGGTGGGGGTGGGGATGGGGGCCGGAGGAGGGACAGAGCGGGGAAGGATTGGGGGCTGGAGGGACGGGGTGGGAGGATAGAAGAGGGGAGGGGGCTGGCTGGCTGGGGGGATAGGAGGGAGGGGATGGAGGAGGGAGAGCAGGGAGGGCTAGAGGGGCAGGGGCTAGAAGAGAGGAGGGGGTAGAGGGTGGGGGGATGGAGGGGGGACATAAGGGGGGCGGGGAGGGGATGGAGGATAGAAGGGGGGCTGGGGGCGGAGGAGGGGGACAAGAGGAAGGAGGGGGGAGGGGGACAGAAGAGGAGGGGGGATGGGATGGGAGCTATAAGGGGGCGGAGGAGGGCTGGGGGGCTGGAGGAAGCAGGGGCGGGGGGGCACAAGGGGGGCTGGGGTCGGAGGACGGGCGGGGGGGCTGGAGGAAGGAGGGGAGGGGCGGGGGGGCACAAGGGGGCGGGAGCGGAGCAGGGCAGGCGCTGGGCTGATTGGCTGCCGGCGCAGCCCGTCACCCGCCCCCCCCACTTCCTGCCGGGCCCCCCAGGCGCGGGGGGAGGCGCCGCCGCAGCAGCCGGAGCCGGAGCCGGAGCATCCTCCATCGCCCGCAGCATCAGCACCAGGCGCCATGGCCCGGGCCCGATCCCGATCCCGGGGGCGCGGGGGGTAGAGCCCGGCGCGGGGCGCGGCGCCGCCCGACCCCACCAGCCCCCAGGTGCCGGGGGGGGGGGATTGTGGGGCTGGGGGGTGGAGGAGGCCGGGCGGGGGAGTTGGGGGGATTGTGGGGCAGAGGGGGGGCTGGGGGTTGGAGGGGAGAGGCCGAGAGGAGGGGCTGTGGGGGGAAGGATTGGGGGGCAGAGGGCGGGGGAGCTGGGGGGGAGGATTGGGGGGCAGAGGCCGGGCGGGCTGTGGGGGGGGAAGTTCGGGGGTCCCCCCAGCTGGACATGTCCCTGGGGGCGGAGGGGCTGGGAAGGGGCTGGGACTGTGAGGGGTGGTCACTGCCTGTCACCCCATCCCCCCTCGCTCCCCCCCCCCCCCCCGCCTGCCTCCTTTTATCTCTTCCCCTTCCTGAGTCAGCTCCTGCCCCCTCCCCCGCTCGGCGATTGGGGGCCTGTGGCACAGAGCCCAGCCCCCCCCCCCCCGGCTGGTGTCCTGGGGGGCTGAGGGGCCCCGAGCTCATTGCCCCGGGTGCAGGATAGGGGCTGTGTCCGGGCTGGGCACGCTGGGTGTGTGTGTGTGTGACAGAGCTGCACTGCCCCATGGGCCCGGCGGGTTGTGGTACAGTCTGTGCGATGGACACACCGTGTTGTACCACACAGGCTGGGTGTGTGTCTCCCCTGCGCGCCAGGTGGGGGTATTTATCCCCGAGCGGGGGCTGTGTGCCGGGCAGCGACGTGCCCCCAAGGCCCGGCTGGAGCTTTGCCCGTCTCACGGCGGCACTGCCAGGGACTGGCACGATGGCGCTGCCCGGCCCGGGGGGGCTGCTTTGCTTTGTTTCTCTCCGGCCCTCGCCTGTCCCCGCCTGGTCCCGTGCGGTTCCCATCCCGTGCTCACAGCGTGGGCTGCCCGGCCTCCCTGTCTCTGGACTAGCAGGGGGCAGCAGGCTCAGGTCCCTTGAACCCCCAGCTCCGGGAGTCATGGGCTTGCGGGAGGCACCTCTCGCTTTCCTGTCCCAAAGTTTCTGGCCGTGCGGGCCATGGGCGCGGCTTGGCAGTGCGCCCGACAGAGGCCCACGCGCGGATGAGACGCCCGCATGGCCGGCAGCCCCCATCTCAGGAATTTGGAGTCCTGTGTATTTGGACCATGTGGCCAGCCAGACTATCCCGGTGCGAGCTGCTCGCGCCATTCCCCGGAGCTCCCCTGACTTACCCCCATCTCCATCCCCGCCTGGTCACCTTCTCCGCCAGCGTCAGGTTTTCTTCCAGCCCCAGGCGAGGAAATTCCCCATCCCTCTCTGCTCGCTTGTTCTCCGCTCTGAGCGGGTGTTTCCAGCCGGGCCGCGCCTTTGATGTCACCCCGCTGGGATTAGAAAAACCGTAGGAAATTCCCAGCCAAACAACTTGGTGTGCCTGGGCGAGAGGTGTGTATAGGGCATGGTTGTGTGTGTGTGTGTGGGGGGTTGTGTACGGTCTCCGTCTGTTGTATACACACCCTGCGTTTGGGCAAGTGTTGAGAGCGTATGGCTGTTCAGTGTGTGTGTTTCTGTTACACTCGCACACAGTGTGTGTAGGGTGGTATGTTACAGTGTGTGTATGTGTGTATAGACAGGATATTCTATGCTTACCCTGCGTGTGTAGAGACAGTATATTGTATATCCTCTGGGCGTGTTTATGGCAGTGTGTTGTGCTGACCCTAGATACGCACACAGGGTGTATATCGCATACCGTGCAGACGGCTGTATAGATAGTGTGTTATATGCAAACCCTGTGTGTGAGTATGTAGACAATATAATATACCCTGCATGTTTGTGTATACATTATATACTATGTGTGTGTGTGGGGGGGGAAGGGGTACATTTAGCACCAGTATATTACCTACCCGGTGTGTGTACAGACACAATATGACATACTCTGTATGTTTGTGTGTGTGTGTGTGTGTGTGTGACATGCGTGTGAGAGAGTGTCAACATATTATATATACCATGTGTATAGACAATGTGTTACATACCCTGCAGGTGTGCGCCTGGCGGGGTGTGAGCCACACTCTGTGTGTTAGGTAGAGGTGTGAGGTGTGTCTGTACTCTGACAGTGTGTTACACACCCCGCGTGTGTGATCCATGCTCTGTGTGTTAGGTACAGGTGTGGGGTGTGTCTGTACTCTGACAATGTGTTACACGCCCCGTGGGTGTGATCCATGCTCTGTGTGTTAGGTACAGGAGTGGGGTGTGTCTGTATGCTGACTGTGTGTTGCACGCCCCGTGGGTGTGATCCACGCTGTGTGTGTTAGGTACAGGTGTGGGGTGTGTCTGTATGCTGACCGTGTGTTGCACGCCCCGCGGGTGTGATCCATGCTCTATGTGTTAGGTACAGGTGTGGGGTGTGTCTGTACTCTGTGTGTTGCACGTCCCGTGGGTGTGATCCATGCTCTGTGTGTTAGGTACAGGAGTGGGGTGTGTCTGTACTCTGACTGTGTGTTACACGCCCCGTGGGTGTGATCCATGCTCTGTGTGTTAGGTACAGGAGTGGGGTGTGTCTGTATGCTGACTGTGTGTTGCACGCCCTGTGGGTGTGATCCACGCTGTGTGTGTTAGGTACAGGAGTGCGGTGTGTCTGTATGCTGACTGTGTGTTGCACGCCCCGTGGGTGTGATCCATGCTCTGTGTGTTAGGTACAGGTGTGGGGTGTGTCTGTACTCTGACTGTGTGTTGCACGCCCCGTGGGTGTGATCCATGCTCTGTGTGTTAGGTACAGGTGTGGGGTGTGTCTGTACTCTGACAGTGTGTTACACGCCCTGTGGGTGTGATCCATGTTCTGTGTGTTAGGTACAGATGTGGGGTGTGTCTGTACTCTGACCGTGTGTTACACGCCCCGTGGGTGTGATCCATGCTCTATGTGTTAGGTACAGGAGTGGGATGTGTCTGTATGCTGACTGTGTGTTGCACGCCCTGTGGGTGTGATCCATGCTCTGTGTGTTAGGTACAGGTGTGGGGTGTGTCTGTATTCTGACCGTGTGTTGCACGCCCCGTGGGTATGTTGTACACAGCAGGAGGCCGTGGTGGGACGGGGGGACATACAGGCTCTCAGCTCCGGTTGACAGCGAGTGTTAAAGCCAGGCGTAGTTCCCCCCTCCCCACACCGTGGTGCTCCGGGGGTCCGAGCGAAGGGTGAGCAGGACGTGAGCGCTGACCCGAACAGAGCCAGATTCCAGGGCAGCCTCAGCGCCTGGGAACTCTGGGGGTGCTGTGATGGGGGCAGCTGACTGCACGTCCGGCCCCGGGAACCCCCGCCGTCTGCCTGCCCTGCCCTGCCAGCGGGCGCAGGCCAGGGCACGGCATCGGGCACAGGGACATCGCTGGGGCCATGGCCCGTGGAGGGTCCTAGCGGGGAGAAAGCAATGGGGCTGGAGAAGGGTCCCTGGGGGCGCCCCAGAGCTCAGGGCTGGCAACGCCCTGGGGGGTTCCAGGCCGCTGGGCACAGGCTGTGTCGATGGCACCGGCTCCGTCTGTACTCGCTGCGTTCGTGGGAATTTACAGTGCGTTTAGAGCTGCACTGGGCCTCTGTAGTGGAGACGCACGGCGTGTGCAGATCCAGCGTGCGAGAGACGCTTGTGAACATCCCGCCCGTGAGTGCATAGTGCGCTGTAAAGGGACGCGCGCTCCGATGGACTGATCGGCTGCGGGGTGACGTTCCCGGCATTATTTTAAATGTATTTTAAAGAATCCTTATTGAGATTGCAGGAACAAACCATCCCGATGTGTAGAAAGAACAGTAAATATGGCAGGCGACCAGCTTGGCTTAACAGTGAAATCCTTGCTGACCTTAAACGCAAAAAAGAAGCTTACAAGAAGTGGAAGATTGGACAAACGACCAGGGAGGAGTATAAAAATATTGCTCAGGCATGCAGGAGTGAAATCAGGAAGGCCAAATCACACTTGGAGTTGCAGCTAGCAAGAGATGTTAAGAGTAACAAGAAGGGTTTCTTCAGGTATGTTAGCAACAAGAAGAAAGTCAAGGAAAATGTGGGCCCCTTACTGAATGAGGGAGGCAACCTAGTGACAGAGGATGTGGAAAAAGCTAATGTACTCAATGCTTTTTTTGCCTCTGTCTTCACGAACAAGGTCAGCTCCCAGACTGCTGCACTGGGCAGCACAGTATGGGGAGGAGGTGACCAGCCCTCTGTGGAGAAAGAAGTGGTTCAGGACTATTTAGAAAAACTGGATGAGCACAAGTCCATGGGGCCGGATACGCTGCATCCGAGGGTGCTAAAGGAGTTGGCGGATGTGACTGCAGAGCCATTGGCCATTATCTTTGAAAACTCATGGTGATCGGGGGAGGTCCCGGATGACTGGAAAAAGGCTAATGTAGTGCCCATCTTTAAAAAAGGGAAGGAGGAGGATCCGGGGAACTACAGGCCAGTCAGCCTCACCTCAGTCCCTGGAAAAATCATGGAGCAGGTCCTCAAGGAATCAATTGTGAAGCACTTAGAGGAGAGGAAAGTGATCAGGAACTGTCAGCATGGATTCACCAAGGGGAAGTCATGCCTGACTAACCTAAATGCCTTCTGTGATGAGATAACTGGCTCTGTGGATGAGGGGAAAGCAGTGGATGTGTTATTCCTTGACTTTAGCAAAGCTTTTGATACGGTCTCCCACAGTATTCTTGCCGGCAAGTTAAAGAAGTATGGGCTGGATGAATGGACTATAAGGTGGATAGAAAACTGGCTAGATCGTCGGGCTCAACGGGTAGTGATCAATGGCTCCATGTCTAGTTGGCAGCCGGTTTCAAGCAGAGTGCCCCAAGGGTCGGTCCTGGGGCCGGTTTTGTTCAATATCTTCATTAATGATCTGGAGGATGGCGTGGAGTGCACTCTCAGCAAGTTTGCAGATGACACTAAACTGGGAGGAGTGGTAGATATGCTGGAGGGTAGGGATAGGATATAGAGGGACCTAGACAAATTAGAGGATTGGGCCAAATGAAATCTGATGAGGGTCACCAAGGGCAAGTGCAGAGTCCTGCACTTAGGACGGAAGAATCCCATTCACTGCTACAGACTAGGGACCGAATGGCTAGGCAGCAGTTCTGCAGAAAAGGACCTAGGGGTCACGGTGGACGAGAAACTGGATATGAGTCAACAGTGTGCCCTTGTTGCCAAGAAGGCTAACAGCATTTTGGGCTGTATAAGTAGGGGCATTGCCAGCAGATCGAGGGACGTGATCATTCCCCTCTATTCGACATTGGTGAGGCCTCATCTGGAGTACTGTGTCCAGTTTTGGGCCCCACACTACAAGAAGGATGTGGAAAAATTGGAAAGAGTCCAGCGGAGGGCAACAAAAATGATTAGGGGTCTGGAACACATGACTTATGAGGAGAGGCTGAGGGAACTGGGATTGTTTAGTCTGCAGAAGAGAAGAATGAGGGGGGATTTGATAGTTGCTTTCAACTACCTGAAGGGGGGTTCCAAAGAGGATGGAGCTCGGCTGTTGTCAGTGGTACCTGATGACAGAACAAGGAGCAATGGTCTCAAGTTGCAGTGGGGGAGGTCTAGGTTGGATATTAGGAAACACTATTTCACTAGGAGGGTGGTGAAGCACTGGAATGGGTTACCTAGGGAGGTGGTGGAATCTCCTTCCTTAGAGGTTTTTAAGGCCCGACTTGACAAAGCCCCGGCTGGGATGATTTAGTTGGGGATTGGTCCTGCTTTGAGCAGGGGGTTGGACTAGATACCTCCTGAGGTCCCTTCCAACTCTGATATTCTATGGTTATGGGCACACCGCGTGAGCATGGACGCTGCAGCCTCGCCCTGGGTGTGCAATCTGCGTTCTAGGGCACGCCCCCCGTGCACATGCATACAGCGCCGGCGCAGTCCGGGGGTGTCGATATTACATACACCGTGTGTACGCGTACTGCAGATAAGCTGAGTGTGTGTATAATTGTACACACCGTGTGTACACATACCGCAGACAAGCCGTGTGTGTGTATAATTGTACACACGGTGTGTATGCATACTGCAGATAAGCTAAGCTTGTGTATAATTGTACACACAGTGTGTATGCATACTGCAGACAAGCCATGTGTGTGTACAGTTGTACACACGGTGTGTACGCATACTGCAGACAAGCCGTGCGTGTGTATAATTGTACACATGGTGTGTGCGCGTACTCCGGACAAGCCGTGCATGTGTACAATTGAACACACGGTGTGTGCGCGTACTGCGGACAAGCCGTGCGCGTGTACAATTGTACCCACGGTGTGTGCGCGTACTGCGGACAAGCCGTGCGCGTATACAATTGTACACACCGTGTGTACGCGTACTCGTCAGCGATCCCGCGAGGATGATCTTTCCCAGGTTTTAGTTTTCATGGGTCCTGTGGTGACTGAGGAGTCCGATCCGTGGCAGACGTTGTGGGTGGTGTTGGAAGCCAGGGCTGGCCCGCGATTGCCGTGTGACCGTTGTGTTTCCTTTCTTGGCTGGCGTTTTTCTGCGACCAGGGCAAGGCGATTTTCCTCAACAGTGGACGTTCCCTCTGTGACAAGTCTTGGCCAGTTACCCCTCTCCTGGGCTGCTGTCTCCCAGTATGTGGTGCTGATGCCACATCTCTTGGTGTTGATCTTGCAGGTCTCTTTGAAGCGTTTCTTTTGGCCTCCCCATGTCCTTTCTCCTTCGGTGAGTTGGGCATACAGCCGTTGTTTTGGTAAGCGCACGTCAGGCATGTGCACACGGGGCCCGCTCCGCCTCAGCTGGGGCTGGATAATCACTGACGATGTTGGCCTCTGTGAGGACACTGACATTAGTGTGACGAGCCTCCCATGTTACGTGGAGGATCTTCCGAAGGAAGTGCTGGTGCTGGCGTTCTGGTGCTGGTGTTTTCTGTCAGTTGCCCACGTCTCACAGCCGGAGAGGAGCGTTGGGGTTACCGCCGCTTTGTACACTAGAAGTCTCGTGTGTGTTCTGATCGTTGAACGCCCGGCGAGACAGCCTGTGCTGAGTGTCGACATCTCCCTCTGCCCTCTCTGAGAGATGGCTGCCAAGATAGCAAAGAATTCTACATTTTCCACTTCTTCTTTGTCTGATGCTTGACCGGGGACTGGCTGGTGGAGAGCTTTTCTTTTGCTGATGTTCAGAGTCAGAAGCAATTACGGGCTGTTTGTAGGTCCTCCTTTGAGTGCGCAACTACAGCACAATCCCCGGCGTCCCGGAGTTGGGGTATTGTTGCCGATATTCGTTCTGGCCCGGAGACGAGAAAGGCTGAAGAGGTCGCCGTCAATCGCCAGTGCCCTGCGGTAGACGGTCTTGGGTTAGCTAAGAAAATGGAGAAAAGGCTGGGTGCCAGGACACAGCCTTGTTCCACGCCAGTTCGGATGACGCAGGGCTCAGGGTGGAGGCAGTCATCTGGTCATGGAGGAGTCTTACCGTGGTGATACGTTTGCTCGGGCAGCCAAACTTTGCCATGCTTTTCCACAGAGCCTCGTGGTTGGCAGAGTCGACGGCATTGATCAGATCACTAAGGGCCGTATGCAGCTCCTGGGGGTGTTCCTGGCATTTCTCCTGGATCTGCCCGGCTGCGGAGGTCACGTCAGCGGCGCCTCGGGATGGTCTGAAGCTGTGCTGGGGCTCTGGTAGCACGTCCTCCGCAAGAGGGAGCAGGCGATTCAGTGCGGCTCTGGCGAGAATCTCCCCAGTGCCCCGATAGTCCACACAGTCGGCCTGGCTCCCTTTTTGAAAATGGGGACGCATACTGCGGACAAGCTGTGTATGTACGACTGTACACACCGTGTGTCCGCATTCTGCAGATAAGCTGTGTGTAGAATTGTACACACCAGGTGTACGTGTACTGCGGAAAAGCTGTGTATGTACGATTGTACACACCGTGTGTCCGCATACTGCAGATAAGCCGTGTGTGTGTATAATTGTACACACAGTGTGTACGCATACTGCAGATAAGCCGTGTGTGTGTATAATTGTACACACGGTGTGTACGCATACTGCAGATAAGCCGTGTGTGTGTATAATTGTACACACGGTGTGTACGCATTCTGCAGACAAGCCGGGTGTGTGTATAATTGTACACACGGTGTGTACGTGTACTGCAGACAAGCCGTGTGTGTGTATAATTGTACACACGGTGTGTATGCGTACTGCGGACAAGCCAGGTGTGTGAATAATTGTACACACTGTGTGTATGTGTACTGTGGACAAGCCGGGTGTGTGTATAATTGTACACACCATGTGTACGTGTACTGCGGACAAGCTGTGTGTGTCCGTCAAGTATTGGCAATGTGCTGTTATGTACCCCCTGCCTGTGCGCAAACGAGGCGCTGTGCGTGTGAACACGTCCCGTTTTCGCGCTGGTGCACACACGCTGTGAACTTGAAGTGGTGAACACGGTCGCGTACCCGGGGCCCCCTATTGCTGCCGACCTCGCTACCAACGGGCGTCAGCAGCCGCTTCGGGAACCCGCCGCTACATTGTCTGGCCTGAGCCTAAGTGTCCCCCCCCCCCCCGGCGCGTCCCACTGAGCCATCTGGAGCCCCCGTCCCATAGCCCCTTCCTGGGGAGAGCCCCCACTCGCTTGTCCCCAGGCCTGGCCCTGCTGGCTCCACACCCCCGGTCAGCGGCACCGTCTCTCCAGCCCCCGTCTTGCTCTGGGTCGGCTTGAGCCAGTTCCCTGCTGGTACTGTCCATTCCACCCCGCCCGGGCGCTGCCAGCCGCTGGGCACCGTGTACGGGGTAGGGGAAACTGAGGCACCCCGCGGCTTCATAAAACACTGCAAACAATTCCCACTTTGTCATGTCGACACGCAGCCTACACAGACGTGCACTGCGGACACAGCGTGTGTGCTTGTGTTCGGCCTGGTGTGTGCACACCCGCTGGGCGTGTGACTCCCGTCTCCCGTATGCACCCGGTTGTTACACACCCCCTGTGCATAGATGTGCGTGGCAGGGGCAGCGTCGGGGTGTCTGTGTGTGTGTGTGTGTGTCTCTGTCTATTGTATTTTTACAGCTGAGGTGGCTCGACTGGTTCTGGTTTCTCTCTGGCTGCGGCCACTGCCCCCAGCGCTCTGCCCGCCGGTGACTTTCCCTTTGGCCTGGCAAAGCCCCCGGTCCCTTTGCTGCTCGGTTCTGGCAGCTCCGGAGAGGCCCAGATGGGCCATTCCACCCCTCGGCCGGCGCTCAGCGCGTGTCAGGGGCTGTGGGGGGCTTGGGGCCTTTTCCCAGGGAAAGCCGGGCTTGTGCCAGCGAAATCGGCGTGGGACTCCCTGCCCAACACCACGCCAGGCGCTGGCACCCCTCACGCCTGCAGCCCCTGCTAGCCCGGCCCTGCCCCCCAGCTCTGCCGGTGCCCCTCACTCCCAACCCGCAGCCCCCTGATATCCCAGCCCTGCCCCCCCCAGCTCTGCCGGTGTCCCTCACTCCCGACCCGCAGCCCCTGCTAGCCCAGCCCTGGGCCCCCCCCCAGCTCTGCCGGTGTCCCTCACTCCCGACCCGCAGCCCCTGCTAGCCCGGCCCTGCCCCCCCAGCCCTGCCGGTGCCCCTCACTCCCGACCCACAGCCCCTGCTAGCCTGGCCCTGGGCCCCCCAGCTCTGCCGGTGCCCCTCACTCCCGACCCACAGCCCCTGCTAGCCCAGCCCTGGGCCCCCCCCAGCCCTGCCGGTGCCCCTCACTCCCGACCCGCAGCCCCTGCTAGCCCAGCCCTGGGCCCCCCCCCAGCTCTGCCGGTGCCCCTCACTCCCGACCCGCAGCCCCTGCTAGCCTGGCCCTGCCCCCCAGCTCTGCCGGTGCCCCTCACTCCCAACCCGCAGCCCCCGCTAGCCCAGCCCTGGGCCCCCCCCAGCTCTGCCGGTGCCCCTCACTCCCGACCCGCAGCCCCCTGCTAGCCTGGCCCTGCCCCCCAGCTCTGCCGGTGCCCCTCACTCCCGACCCGCAGCCCCCGCTAGCCCAGCCCTGGGCCCCCCCCAGCTCTGCCGGTGCCCCTCACTCCCGACCCGCAGCCCCTGCTAGCCCAGCCCTGGGCCCCCCCCAGCTCTGCCGGTGCCCCTCACTCCCGACCCGCAGCCCCTGCTAGCCCAGCCCTGGGCCCCCCCCAGCTCTGCCGGTGCCCCTCACTCCCGACCCGCAGCCCCTGCCAGCCCGGCCCTGCCCCCCCCAGCTCTGCCGGTGCCCCTCACTCCCGACCCGCAGCCCCCGCTAGCCCAGCCCTGGCCCCCCAGCTCTGCCGGTGCCCCTCACTCCTGACCCGCAGCCCCTGCTAGCCTGGCCCTGCCCCCCAGCTCTGCCGGTGCCCCTCACTCCCGACCCGCAGCCCCTGCCAGTCCAGCCCTGCCCCCCCCAGCTTTGCCGGTGTCCCTCACTCCCGACCCGCAGCCCCTGCCAGCCCAGCCCTGCCCCCCCCAGCTCTGCCGGTGCCCCTCACTCCCGACCCACAGCCCCTGCTAGCCTGGCCCTGCCCCCCCCAGCTCTGCCGGTGCCCCTCACTCCCGACCCACAGCCCCTGCTAGCCTGGCCCTGCCCCCCCCAGCCCTGCCGGTGCCCCTCACTCCCGACCCACAGCTCCTGCTAGCCCAGCCCTGGGCCCCCCCCAGCCCTGCCGGTGCCCCTCACTCCTGACCCGCAGCCCCTGCCAGCCCAGCCCTGCCCCCCCCAGCTCTGCCGGTGCCCCTCACTCCCGACCCACAGCCCCTGCTAGCCTGGCCCTGCCCCCCCCCAGCCCTGCCGGTGCCCCTCACTCCTGACCCGCAGCCCCTGCTAGCCCAGCCCTGCCCCCCCCAGCTCTGCCGGTGCCCCTCACTCCCAACCCGCAGCCCCTGCTAGCCCAGCCCTGCCCCCCCCAGCTCTGCCGGTGCCCCTCACTCCCGACCCGCAGCCCCCGCTAGCCCGGCCCTGCCCGGCAGCCTGCGTGACGGGCCGTGTCCCCGCAGGGCCATGGAGCTGTCGCTGGCCCAGTGGGCGCTCGCCCTGCTCCTGCTGGTCGTACCCCTGCTCTACGAGTGCAGCGCCACCTTCCGGTACTTCTGCAAGATGGCCTTCTACAACGGCTGGATCCTGATGCTCGCCGTGCTGGTCATCCCGCTCTGCGCCCTGCGGGGCCGCAGCGTGGAGAACATGAAGTGAGTGCGGGCCGGGGGGGGCTCTCGGCTAGGGGCTGGGATAGAGCTTGGGGGGAGGGGATATAGCGGGGGGAGGGGCCATGTCAAGGTGCCGGGGGGGGGATACGGCGGGGGCAGGGCCCCGTCTTGGTGAAGCCTGGGGCTGGAATGTAGCCCGGGGGGGGAGGGTTGCTGACCCCCAGGCTCTGGTTGTTGGGGACCCCCCACACTGCCCCCCCAGCGTGTGTCTGCTCCCCTCCCCCCAGGATCATCCGGTTCATGCTGCACCACGTGAAGTACCTGTACGGCATCCGCATCGAGGTGCGCGGCCTGGAGCATTTCAACCTGCCCGAGCCCTACGTCGTCGTCTCCAACCACCAGAGCTCCCTCGACCTGCTGGGTGCGCCGCTGGGGGCGGGGCTCCAGGCTGGGGGCGGGGCTTGGGCTGGGGGCGCTGGGCAGGGCTGGGGCTGGGGGCGCCAGGTGGGGCTTGGGCTGGGGGCGGGGCTCCGGGCTGGGTGGGGCTGGGGGTGGGGTTCTGGAGGGGGAGCACCCAGCTACTGCAGTCCCTGCTGGGCCCAACAGAGGGCAGTGTGGGGAGTGGGGTGGGGCCAGCTGGTGGGGGCGGGGCTCCCAGCCCATTAACCCCTCACTCCCCGCAGGGCTGGTGGAGGGGGGTGGGCGGGGTCCCCAGCCCGTTAACCCCTTGCTCCCCACAGGGATGATGGAGGTGCTGCCCGACCGCTGCGTGCCCATAGCCAAGAAGGAGCTGATGTACATGGGCACCGTGGGGCTGGCCTGCTGGCTCGGCGGCATCATCTTCATCAACCGCAAGAAAACGGACGACGCCATCGGCGTCATGTCGGAGACGGCGCAGACCATGCTGCGTGACAACGTAGGGGGGAGAACGGGGGGGTGCACAGCCGGGGGGGAGGCGCATGTGGTGAGGGTGGGGGCAGCTCCATGGGGGTGTCTGTGTGTTTGGGGTGAGGGTGTCTGGGGGGGCTCTATGGGGGGTTGTGTTTGGGGGGGCTCCATGGGGGTGTCTGTGTGGAGTTGGGAGGTATGGGGGACTCCCTGGGGGGATGTGAGGGGACTCGGGGGGGGGTTGTGCTGCGTGGGTCCCTGCTCTCACCCCGCGCTCTCTGGCAGGTGCGGGTCTGGGTGTTCCCCGAAGGAACCAGGAACCACAACGGCTCCATGCTGCCCTTCAAACGCGGGGCCTTCCACCTGGCCGTGCAGGCCCAGGTACGTTCCCCCGACGACCCCCCCGGGCTCCCCCTCCCGGCCGCGCCGGCCCAGGGACGTTCCCCCCCCCCGGGCTCCCCCTCCCGGCCGCGCGGGCCTAGGGACGTTCCCCCGACGACCCCCCCAGGCTCCCCCTCCCGGCCGCGCGGGCCCAGGGACGTTCCCCCCCCCCAGGATCCCCCTCCCGGCCGCGCGGGCCCAGGTACGTTCCCCCGACGACCCCCCCGGGCTCCCCCTCCCGGCCGCGCGGGCCCAGGTACGTTCCCCCGACGACCCCCCCGGGCTCCCCCTCCCGGCCGCGCGGGCCCAGGGACGTTCCCCCGATGACCCCCCGGGCTCCCCCTCCCGTTCCCACCCCCCTGGGCTCCCCCTCCCGGCCATGCGGGCCCAGGGACGTTCCCCCGACGACCCCCCAGGCTCCCCCTCCCGGCCGCGCGGGCCCAGGGACGTTCCCCCGATGACCCCCCGGGCTCCCCCTCCCGGCCGTGCGGGCTCAGGGACGTTCCCCTGACGACCCCCCGGGCTCCCCCTCTCGGCCACGCGGGCCCAGGGACGTTCCCCTGACGACCCCCCGGGCTCCCCCTCCTGGCCACGCGGGCCCAGGGACGTTCCCCCGACCCCCCCGGGCTCCCCCTCCTGGCCGTGCGGGCCCAGGGACGTTCCCCTGACCCCCCGGGCTCCCCCCCTGGCTGTGCGGGCCCAGGTAGCAGATTGATGGCAGGCGGGTACTGGGGAGATTCTCAGCCCCATATTGGCTGGGCTGGGTGCAGTGAGTTACTCGGGGGGGGGAGGTGATGGGGTCCCCGGGGTGCAGCCTGGGACCGTGGCACCACTGGGCCCCCTTCACTCCCCAGCCTGGGCCGTCTCTCCCAGAGCCAGGCCAGTGACCTGCAGCAAACCCCTCCGGGTGCTGTGATCACTCAGCCCCACGGGGAGCCCCACAGCCGGCTCCAGCCGGTCCCGATTCACACCCAGAGCCAGGCCCCGGCCAGTTCCCCCCAGCCCTGGCCTTGCCCCCCCGAGCCTGCCCAGCGTGAGTTCATTACGCGCCCGCCCCCCTCGCTGTGGGGAGGACACGGCCCAGCCTTTGTACGGGAGCCGAGATCCCCGAGCAAACCCCCTGGTCGAGGGACAGCAGAACAGAGGTTTATTAATTGCAAATCCCGGATTCCAGCTCCCCGGCCACCTGGGGGTGGGTCACCGCCGGCCCCAGTGACCCCCCCACCGCAGCCGCTCATAACTCCCTGCACCCCAACGCTGCCCAGGCCAGCGGGTCTCAGCAGCTCACGGGCGCTGGGTGTGAGATGTGATGGATACGGGGGTACAGGGCGCTGCTTGGAGCTACAGGGCAGGATTCTGACCCCCCCTCCCTCCGCAGGTGCCCGTGATCCCCATCGTGATGTCCTCGTACCGCGATTTCTACAGCAAGAAGGAGAGAAGATTCACGACGGGTGAGCGACCCCGGGGTCAGGGAGGGGCTGGTGGAGGGGGGTTGTGTGTGGGGGGGGTTGGGGGGCTGTAGGTGGGAGGGCCGGGGGATGGGGGGGCTGTAGGTCGGGAGGGGAAGGAGGATGTTTGGGGGCGTTGCTGGGGGCGCTGTAGGTGGGAGAAGGGGGGGCCGTGCAGGGGGGTTGGGGAAGAAGGGAGCTGTGGGGGGCCATAGTTGGGGGAAGGGAGCTGTGGGGGGCCGGAGGTTAGAGAAGGGGGGCATGCGGGGTGGGTCAGGGGGGAAGGGAGGTGGGGGAAGGGACCTGGGGGGGGACCGTAGGTTAGAGAAGGGAGCTGTGGAGGGCTGTAGGTGGGGGAAGGGGGTCGTGCAGGGTGGGTCAGGGGGGAAGGGAGCTGTGGGGGCCATAGGTGGGGGAAGGGGGCTGCGGCGGGAGAAGGGAGCTGTGAGGGGCTGGAGGTGGGGGAAGGGGCCGTGCGGGGTGGGCTAGGGGAGAAGGGAGCTGTGGGGGGCCGTAGGTGGGGGAAGGGAGCTGTGGGGGGCTGTAGGTTAGAGAAGGGGGCCATCCAGGGTGGGTCAGGGGGGGAAGGGAGCTGTGGGGGGCCATAGGTGGGGGAAGGGGGCTTGCGGTGGGAGAAGGGAGCTGTGGGGGGCCATAGGTGGGGGAAGGGGCCGTGCGGGGTGGGCCAGGGGAGAAGGGAGCTGTGGGGGGCTGGAGGTGGGGGAAGGGAGCTGTGGGGGGCTGGAGGTTAGAGAAGGGGGCCGTGCGGGGTGGGCCAGGGGAGAAGGGAGCTTTGGGGGGCCGTAGGTGGGGGAAGGGACCTGGGGGGGCCGGAGGCGGGGCGGTTCGGCCGCTCCCGCCCCCCTCACGTGCCCCCCTCCCCCGCAGGGCGCTGTCTGATCCAGGTGCTGGCACCGATGCCCACGCAGGGGCTGGGCCCGGAGGCGGTGCCGGCGCTGACGGAGCGCGTGCGCCAGGCCATGCTCGAGGCCTTCGACAGCCTGTCGGGGGAGCTGAGCCCTGGCCGGGACCCCCCTGCCCCACAGTGACACCCCTGCCAGCCAGCTGGGGCGGAGCCTGTGCCGAGTGGGCGGAGCCAGCACCAGCCACGCCCACCAGGCAGAGCAGCCACGGACCAGATCTACTAACCCAGCATTCCGACACCCCCCTCCCGGTTTAGCCACTTGGTATCTCCTGCTCCCCCACCATCACCTCCCCCCAGTCCTGTCAACATGGACTGATCCACTCCAGCCTGAACCATGGACTGATCCATTCCAGTTTCCTAACGGGGGGAAGGAGGATTAAACAATGGACTGATCCATTCCAGCTTGAACCATGGACTGATCCATTCCAATTTCCTAACGGGGAAGGAGGATTAAATAATGGACCATCCACTCTAGCCTCCTGCTGGGAGGAAGAACAGACGCTGTGGACCAACCCATTCCTCCCTCCCACAGGGGGGAGCCGGGGGGAAAAAAAGGACCTCATGGACTGTTCCACTCCAACCTCCCCCAGGAAGAAAGCAAGCTGCGGACTGTTCCACTTCAACCTTTGGGGGGAGCAGAGAAAGAAAGCCAGGGACTGTTCCACTCCAACCTCCTGGTAGGGGGAGGGAAGGAAGCTGGACCGTTCCACTCCAACCTCCTGTTGGAGGGGGAGAAAGCCACAGACCATTCCACTCTACCCTCCTGCTGGGGGGAAGGAAGCCACAGGCCGTTCCACTCCACGCTACTGGGGGGGAGGAAGCCATGGAAGAGACGTTCGTTCCTCCCCCACATGCCCTCTGCCCCCCAGCTGTGGGCGCACCATGGAAAGGAGACTGTGCCAGGGACACGATGGACGGTGCCATGTGGACCAGGGGTGGGGGGTGGGAGTGGACACAGGAAAGACAATTTCCCCCCCCCTCAGATTCACTCATCAATGGAAGACTCTTACCCGGGGAGGGATGGATGTTTATTACCCCCCCCCCCCAATCTGGATGGATCCCGCCCAGGAAGGGGGCGTCGCATCCCCCTGTCAATGCCCCCAGAGGCGGAGATGCTGCGGGATGGATGGGGGGGAGGTGGCATAACCCCCCCAGGGGAAATGGGGGGGTGGCTCTGGAGTCCCCCCTAGCTGGGGGGAGGGGTTTGCTCCATGGACGGGGGGTGGTCAGAGGAAGGAAGGGGGTCGGCGGGGTGGAGGGAAGGGGATGGGAGGGGGTTGCGAGGCTGGTGGAGGGCAGGAGATCAGGATGTGGGGGCTAGGTGGGGTGATGGGGCTAGTGGGAGAGAGGGGCAGGGATGGGGAGGGAAGGAGGGGTAATGGGGGGCTGGGTGGGGTGGTGGGGGGCAGAGAGGGGGCTGGGGGCTGTCCGGGAAACCTGGCTTCTGATGGGGGGGGGGTTTCATTTGTGCAGGGGCTCCATTTTTTTTGGGGGGGGAGGGAGTGCTGGCTTCTGATTGGCTGTCAGGATAGGCCATGCCCCCAGGAGCAGGGGGCCATGGTATGTATTTATTAACTGTTTCTTTGTGTGTAATTTGCAGGGGGGGTGCAGGATCTTGCCAATTGTTCCCCTCGCCCCGTCTGCTCCATGGGGGGACCTGGGGTGAGGGGGGCACCCAGCCCCCTAGGGATCCCCCAGGGCACCCTCTCCCAGGGAGGTCATGGGGGGGGTGGGTCCCTGCGCCTGCGACCGTTCTGCTTTTAATAAACACCATAGAATGTGGCTGCCCCACGGCGCCTCCCCCTGGTCACTGTGGGTGTGGTTGGGGCGGGGCTTGGGCCAGGAGCTCCTCCCCCTGGTAACTGGGGGCGGGGCTTGGGCCGAAACCTCCTCCCCCTGGTCACTGCGGGCTGGGTGGGGGTGGGGCCTGATCGGGGAGCTCCTCCCCCTGGTCACTGTGGGCAGGGTGGGGGCGGGGCCTGATCCGGGAGCTCCTCCCCCTGCTCACTGCAGGCGGGGCAAGGATCTCCTCCCCCTGGTAATGGACCCCCAGGCTCTGCTCTGTGCCCAGGCCGCTGGGATTGACCCCTTAGTGGGCTGGGCTCACAGTGCCCCACAGCTGCCCAGGGTCTGGCTCAGGGCCCCCCAGATGGAGCCTGCGGCCCCCGCACCCCCATCTGTGAGGCTTGCTGCAGCAAATGGGCCAGGCAACCCCAGCCTGGCCTGTAACGCCCCCAGACAGCGCCAGGGCCCGAGCCTTTGCAGTGGTGAGTACCAAGGAGGGAAACTGAGGCATGCTTAGGAATCATAGAAATGTTACAGAAAATCCCCCCCTCCTTTGTCACACCCCTTCACGTCCATCCCAGGCCAATATGGGGCAGTCACCTGAGAGGGGCGGAGCCTTGGCCATCGGGCTCCTCCCCTGTGGGGCACACCCCTAGGGGAAGGGGGTGTGGCCACTGAATTCTGTTCCAGCCCCTGTCTCCAAGGTCACCGCCTGATGTCACATGTGGGAGACTGTGACATCACAAATATTAAGCGCTGTCAGGGGGGCAAAGGGGCTGATGATGTCACAGGGGGTGGGGCACTGAGGTCACGTACAGTGATGACCTCATTGGCCCGGGGGTTGGGAGTGCTGCCATTACACACAGACTGGTGATGTCACACGCGGCGGATGATGTCGGTCGGGCTCGCCTGGGGAAAGGCTGATAAGGTCATGGAGTTTGGGGGCGTGACCTCCGGAGAGGGCTGTGACATCACGCAGGTATGATGATGTCACACGGAATGATACCATCACATGCTCTCTGAGCCTGGCAGGGACAGCAGGCTGTGATGTCATGCAGCAAATGATGATGTCATAGTTCTGGGGTGATATCCTGCCCTGGATCATGGAGGGGGCGGGGCTAATGGCATGTGGGCCAAATTCAACAACCCAGAGCCCCCCATGAACCGTGAAGGGGGGAGGGCATGTGCAATGCCCTGTTGCCATGGTGAGGGGGCTCAGGGGCACCGGCAGAGCTTGGGGGGGGGGGGCTGCGGATCGGGAGTGAGGGGCACGGGCAGGGCTGGGCTGGCAGGGGCTGCGGTGCGGGAGTGAGGGGCACCGGCAGGGCTGGGCTGGCAGGGGCTGCGGTGCGGGAGTGAGGGGCACCGGGGGAACTGGGGGGGGGCAGGGCTGGGCTGGCAGGGGCTGCGGTGCGGGAGTGAGGGGCACCGGCAGAGTTGGGGGGGCAGAGCTGGGCTAGCAGGGGCTGTGGGTCGGGAGTGAGGGGCACTGGGGGAGGGGGGGCACCAAGGGACGGCCCCATCTGCAGAAGCGCTGGGTGCCGCATTCACCCCCCTCCCTGCTGCTTCTCGGCACCGGGCCCCTGGCACCCGGCCGGCTCGGCCAGGAAAATGTGAGAACAATGAGGGGAGGAAAGAAACCGGCCAGGCCCTGAGATCAGGGAGAGTTGGCAAGAGAACCCAGGAGTCCGGGCTCCCGCCCCCACCAGCCCCTACTCCCCTCCCAGAGCCGGGGAGAGAACCCAGGAGTCCGGGCTCCCATCCGCCGCCCCCTCTTTGCACCAAATAAAGGCGCTGGGGCTGGAGGCGGGAATCCAATTAACTGTTTAATTCATCTGTGCTAATTAGCAACGTCCCGGCATAAATTAGAGGCATTAACAAGGGTTTAAAGGGGGGGGGGACACCCCCCCCATTCCCTGCCCTCCCCTCAGTTTTCCGTCGGGCGGGTGGGGGCGTCACCGGTTCACTTCGTATCCGAACCCGTTTCTCCCGTCCTGGCAGGAGCCTGGGGGGGGGGGGCAGAGAAAGGGTTAAACTGGGGGAGCCCCCGCGACCCCCCCCTCGGCAAAGCTCCAGGCCCGGCAGTTCCCCTCCCCCGCCAGGGCCAGGTCCCCACAGCTTGTGAGTGAAGGGGGCGGGGAGATTTGAGGGGGTCCGGGGTCACTCCCAGGCAGGGGACAGGGACGGGGGAGGTGGGGGTCCTGGGGACGTGGGGTGGGGACGGGGGGAATTTGGGAGACCAGCGGGGGGGTCCGGGGTCACTCCCAGGCAGGGGGGATTTGGGGGATCCGGGGGGGCGGGGTCACTCCCAGGCAGGGGGATTTGGGTGGCCCGGGGGCGGGGTCACTCACAGGCAGTGGGGGGCAGGGGGGATTTGGGGGCCCGGGGCGGGGTCACTCCCAGGTGGGGGGGATTTGGGGGGCCCGCGGGGGGGCGGGGTCACTCACAGGCCCCCAGTCTCTCCTCCAGCAGCAGCAGCTGGTCGCTGAGCGAGTCCAGCCGGTCCAGGTACCGGAGGCGGCTCCAGAGCTCGGCGACCTCGGCGGGGCCCAGATCGGCCAGGGGGGGCGGCAGCAGCCGGCGCAGGGTCCCCAGGGCCCGCTCCACGCGCTGGGGGGGCAGCGTCAGTGGGGGGTGAGCCCCAAACTCCCAGTGAGCCCCCCCGACACCCCCTGAGCCAACTCCCCCAGCGCCCCATGTCCCCCGATACCCCCTGAGCCCCCCAAAGTGCCCCCAGCGCCCCATGTCCCCCAGACACCCCCTGAAACCCCCGAACTCCCCCAGCGCCCCATGTCCCCCCGACACCCCCTGAGCCCGCAAACCCCCCCCCGACACCCCGTGAGCCAACTCTCCCAGCGCCCCATGTCCCCCCGACACCTCCTGAGCCAACTCCCCCAGCGCCCCATGTCCCCCGACACCCCCTAGCGCCCCAAAACTCCCCCTAGCGCCCCCCGACACCCCCTGAGACATCTCCCCCAGCGCCCCATGTCCCCCGATACCCCCTGAGCCCCCCAAAGTGCCCCCAGCGCCCCATGTTCCCCCGATACCCCCTGAGCCCCCCAAATTCCCCCCGACACACCCTGAGCCAACTCCCCCAGCGCCCCATGTCCCCCCGACACCCCCTGAGCCCGCAAAACTCCCCCCGACACCCCCTGAGCCAACTCCCCCAGCGCCCCATGTCCCCCCGACACCTCCTGAGCCAACTCCCCCAGCGCCCCATGTCCCCCGACACCCCCTAGCGCCCCAAAACTCCCCCTAGCGCCCCCCGACACCCCCTGAGACATCTCCCCCAGCGCCCCATGTCCCCCTATACCCCCTGAGCCCCCCAAAGTGCCCCCAGCGCCCCCATGTCCCCCAACACCCCCTAGCGCCCCAAAACTCCCCCTAGCGCCCCCCGACACCCTCTGAGCCCCCAAACTCCCAGCGGCCCCCCGACACCTGGGCCCCCCAATACCTCCGAGCCCCCAAACTCCTCCAGCGCCCCCGAGTCCCCCCCGACGCCCCCTGAGCCCCCCACATCTGAACCCCGAAACTCCCGCCGGCCCCAGCTCCTCCCATATCATGTCACCAGCCCCCTGCACCCCCCATCTCCCCCCGCCCCTCCCTCCAAGCCGGTAACCCCGCCCCCAGCCCCCTAAGCTCCGCCCAGCCCCTCCCCCCCCTCACCTCCTCCAACTTCTCCATCTGCTGCTGCAGCTCCTGCACCTGCCGGGTCAGGCGCTCCGGGGCGGGGGGGTCCCGCGCTGGGGGGGCGGGGCGGGGAGAGGAGACGGCACTGAGAGAACAAACAACGCACCCCCCCCCCAGAGAACCCAGGAGTCCGGCCCCCCCCCGCTCTAACCCACCAGCCCCCACTGCCCTCCCAGAGCCGGGGAGAGAACCCAGGAGTCCTGGCTCCCAGGCCCCCCTGCTCTAACCACCAGCCCCCACTCCCCTCCCAGAGCCGGGAGAGAACCCAGGAGTCCTGGCTCCCACCCCCCCCCCGCTCTAACCACCAGCCCCCACTCCCCTCCCAGAGCCGGGAGAGAACCCAGGAGTCCTGGCTCCCAGCCCCCCACTCTAACCACCAGCCCCCACTCCCCTCCCAGAGCCGGGAGAGAACCCAGGAGTCCCGGCTCCCAGTCCCCCCCGCTCTAACCACCAGCCCCCACTGCCCTCCCCGAGCCGGGAGAGAACCCAGGAGTCCTGGCTCCCACCCCCCCTGCTCTAACCCACCAGCCCCCACTGCCCTCCCAGAGCCGGGAGAGAACCCAGGAGTCTGGGCTCCCCCCCCCCCAGTGGTGGCCCACGTACCTGGGGGTGTGGGCAGTGGGGCGGTGTGGGCGGTGGGCAGCGGGTGGCAGCCGGTCCCGTCAGGCCCCGGGGCGAAGCCGGGCTCACACTGGCACCGGTAGCTGCCCGGGGTGTTGAGGCAGCGCTGGGGGCAGAGGGGGGCGGGCGAGCGGCATTCGTCCACATCTAGAGAGGAGAGACCCCACCGTGGGGCTGGACGCCTGGGTTCTCTGGGAGGGGAGGCGGACTGGGGGGTTAGAGCACGGGGAGGGGTGGGGGGCCCGGACGCCTGGGTTCTACTCACCCACGTGGCAGTAGCGCCCCCCCCAGCCGGGGCGGCAGTGGCACCGGTTGGGGCTGGCGCAGACGCCCCCGTTCTGACAGGGCTTGTGGCACACGGCTGTGGAGGGAGAAGGGCGTTGATGGGGTTAACGGGGTGGGGGAGGGGTTGGGGGTCCCACCCCACCCAGCCGGGCCCCCGCCCGACTCACCCTCCTCGCAGGTGTTGGCCCCCACGTGCCTCTTCTTCCAGCCCTGGCAGCAGATGGCGTCGGTCTGCAGCACGTCCCTGGTCACCTGGCGCACGGCCACGCGGTACGTGGTCCTGTGGGCAGCGATGGGACCCAGGAGTCCTGGCTCCCAGCCCCCCCGCTCTAACCACTAGACCCCACATCCCTCCCAGAGCTAGACCAAGAACCCAGTAGTCCTGGCTCCCAGCCCCCCACTCTAACCACTAGCCCCCACTCCCCTCCCAGAGCCGGGGAGAGAACCCAGGAGTCCTGGCTCCCAGCCCCCCCCGCTCTGACCCACCAGCCCCCACTCCCCTCCCAGAGCCGGGGAGAGAACCCAGGAGTCCTGGCTCCCAGCCCCCTGCTCTAACCACCAGCCCCCACTCCACTCCCAGAGCCGGGGAGAGAACCCAGGAGTCCTGGCTCCCAGCCCCCCCTGCTCTAACCACCAGCCCCCACTCCCCTCCCAGAGCCGGGGAGAGAACCCAGGAGTCCTGCGGGGGGGGGGGTACCTGTAGGTGCTGCAGATGTGGCCCCCGGAGCACAGGGTGAGGTAGGGCTGGTGCAGTGGCCGGGCGAAGGTCTCGTTGTAAACCAGGGGGACCCGCAGGGTGTGACGGGCGCAGACACCCCGGCTGGGGGGAGAGATGGTGAGAGAGCAGCCCCCCCACATCTCCAGAGCCCCCCCCCGAGCCCCGTCTGCTCAGAGCCCCCCCAGAGCCCCCCAGCCCCCGTATCCTCACAGCCCCCAACAAATCCAACCCCCATATCCTCACAGCCCCCTCAGACCCTCCCAGCATCCATATCCTCACAGTCACCCCAGGGCCCCCTCCCACCCCAAGGAGACCCCCCGACCCCAGGGCCCCACATCCCCACCCTAGAGCTCCCCCTCTCACCTCTCCGGCTTGGCTCCCTGCCCCCCGACCCCCAGGATCCCCCCCCACAGCACGGCCACCAGGGTGGGCAGCACCCCTGACATGTTGGGGGGGCTCCGGCCACGGCGCTCAGAGAAGGGGGGGGCCCGATTCCAATGGGGCTCCCTGCAGGACAGAGGCAACAATTACTGAACCCAGGCATCCGGGACACCTGCCTCCCCCAACGGGGGTCAGTACAGAACCCAGGAGTCGGGGGCTCATTTCCTGTTCAGACCCCCTGTGGAAGGGGGCAGCTCTACTGAACCTTTGGGTCTGGGGAGCCCACCCCCCTCCCAGAGCAGGAGAGAACCCAGGAGTCCGGGCTCCCAGCCGCCCCTGCTCTAACCACTAGACCCCACTCCCCTCCCAGAGCCGGGAGAGATCCCAGGAGTCCTGGCTCCCAGCCCCCCACTCTAACCACTAGCCCCCACTCCCCTCCCAGAGCCGGGAGAGATCCCAGGAGTCCTGGCTCCCAGCCGCCCCTGCTCTAACCACCAGTTCCCACTCCCCTCCCAGAGCCGGGAGAGAACCCAGGAGTCCTGGCTCCCAGCCACCCCCCCGCTCTAACCCACCAGCCCCCGCTCCCCTCCCGGAGCCGGGAGAGAACCCAGGAGACCTGGCTCCCAGCCCCCCTGCTCTAACCACTAGACCCCACTCCCCTCCCGGAGCCGGGGAGAGGACCCAGGAGTCCTGGGTGTGGGAGTTTGTTAGGGAAAGTAGGAAAATGCACTGGAGATAGGGACACCCCATAGACCCACCCCCCAGCCCCACACCTCGTAGCCCCCCACGTCCATCCCCCGCCCCCCCCTCACCTGTTCTGCTCGTCCCAGGACCCGGCCCTGCTCCTTCCTCCTGGCCTGTGAGCTGCCTCCCGCGTCGGCCAGGGAATCCCCCCCCAGGCCCAGAGCCCCTCCCCCCGAGATACCCCAGGGACCCCCCAGCCCCCCTCCTTGGAGGCAGCAGGGTGGGGTCGGTCCCGCCCCCCCCCCCGGTGCCCCTTGGCATTTCGGCCTCTGCGTCTGATTCACGCACCCGGCGCCCCCCCCACCTCGGCGCCTGGACGAGAAAGGCCCCATTGTGCCCCCCCGAATCCGCACCCCGGGGCCCTGACGCTGCCGCTTTGTTCCCTGCACCCACGGGGGTGGGGGGGGGGCCAGGCACTGACATCACCGGGGCCAAGCCGGGGGGGTCCCAGACAGCTCCACCCCCCATCCCCCCGCGCCCGGACGGGGACACACAATGGGCTTGTTTGAGCTGAATCGTGGGCGAGATTTTCCATCCGCAACAAGCGATTCCTGCCTTTGTCCCATTGTGACGGCCTGGCCGGTGCCCCTCACTCCCGACCCGCTGCCCCCCGGCCCGGCCGGCGCCCCTCACTCCCGACCCGCAGCCCCCTGGCCCGGCCGGCGCCCCTCACTCCCGACCCGCAGCCCCCCGGCCCGGCCGGCGCCCCTCACTCCCGACCCGCAGCCCCCCGGTCCGGCCGGCGCCCCTCACTCCCGACCTGCAGCCCCCCTGCTTCGCCGGTGCCCCTCACTCCCGACCCGCTGCCCCCCGGCCTGGCCGGCGCCCCTCACTCCCGACCCGCAGCCCCCCAGCCCGGCCGGCGCCCCTCCCGACCTGCAGCCCTCCTGCTCCGCCGGTGCCCCTCACTCCCGACCCGCTGCCCCCCGGCCCGGCCGGCACCCCTCACTTCCGACCCGCTGCCCCCCAGCCCGGCCGGCGCCCCTCCCGACCTGCAGCCCTCCTGCTCCGCCGGTGCCCCTCACTCCCGACCCGCTGCCCCCCGGCCCGGCCGGCACCCCTCACTTCCGACCCGCTGTCCCCCGGCCCGGCCGGCGCCCCTCACTCCCGATGCGCAGCCCCCCGGCCCGGCCGGCGCCCCTCACTCCCGACCTGCAGCGCCCCGGCCCCCCCCACTCCCGATCCGCTGCCCCCCGGCCCGGCTGGTGCCCCTCACTCCCGACCCGCAGCCCCCCGGCCTGGCTGGTGCCCCTCACTCCCGACCCGCTGCCCCCCGGCCTGGCCGGCGCCCCTCACTTCCGACTCGCTGTCCCCCGGCCCGGCCGGCGCCCCTCACTCCCGATCCGCAGCCCCCCGGCCCGGCCGGCGCCCCTCACTCCCGACCTGCAGCGCCCCGGCCCCCCCCACTCCCGATCCGCTGCCCCCCGGCCCGGCTGGTGCCCCTCACTCCCGACCCGCAGCCCCCCGGCCTGGCTGGTGCCCCTCACTCCCGACCCACAGCCCCCTCAGCCCGGCCGGTGCCCCTCACTCCCGACCCACAGCCCCCTGCTATTGTAGTTCTCCATATCTTTCAATGACCTCAGATTCCCCTCATCCCCCACCTCAATTTTCCCCCAATGCAGCCCCTCGAGCTCCCATCTCCCCTCCCCCCAACTCACCAGCCCCCCTCCCCCTCCCACAGTGCAGAGACCCCCAGGCCAGGGTGCTCGGTCCTGCCCCCTTCAATTGCCTGGGGGTCCCTGGAGGGGGCCCAAGACCTGGGGCCATGGGGAGCCCTGACTGCCCGGGCAGAGCCCCCTGCTGCCCCCCGCCCCGCTCCCTACAGCACAGCCCCTAGCGCCGCCCTGGGGCCATGGGGAGCCCTGACTGCCCGGGGAGAGCCCCCCGCTGCCCCCGCCCCGCCCCGCCCCCTGCAACACAGCCCCTAGTGCCGCCCTGGGGCAATGGGGAGCCCTGACTGCCCGGGGAGAGCCCCCGGTGCCCCCCGCCCCGCCCCCTGCAGCCCAGCCCCTAGCGCCGCCCTGGGGAGCCCTGACTGCCCGGGCAGAGCCCCCTGCTGCCCCCGCGCCCTGCAGCCCAGCCCCTAGCGCCGCCCTGGGGCAATGGGGAGCCCTGACTGCCCGGGCAGAGCCCCCTGCTGCCCCCCGCCCCACCCTCCGCACAGCCCCTAGCGCCGCCCTGGGGCAATGGGGAGCCCTGACTGCCCGGGGAGAGCCCACCGCTGCCCCCGCCCCGCCCCGCCCCCTGCAGCCCAACCCCTAGCACCGCCCTGGGGCCATGGGGAGCCCTGACTGCCTGGGCAGAGCCCCCTGCTGCCCCCGCCCCACCCCCTGCAGCACAGCCCTGGGGTCGGGAAGGAATTTTCCTCCAGGGTAGATTGGCAGAGGCCCTGGAGGTTTTTCGCCTTCCTCCGCAGCATGGGGCAGGGGTCGCAAGCTGAAGGATTCTCTGTGACTTGAAGTCTTTAAATCACGATCTGGAGACTTCAACAGCTGAGTTAAGGGAAAGTGGGGGGGTCAGCTTTTGTGGCCTGCATCATGCGGGAGGTCAGACTAGATGACCATAATGGTCCCTTCTGACCTTAAAGTCTATGAGTCTATGAGTCTATGAGCCCCTAGCACCGCCCTGGGGCAGATCTCTGGGGTGAGTCGGGGTCACGCTGTGAGTTCCCAGCAGTCACGTGGTTTCCTTTCTTGGCACCTGGGAGGGGGAGGGACCCAGCCAAGTCCTCAGGGTCAGTGACCAGCTGGGGGGGACGGACTGGAGGGGGGCTGGAAGAGGGAGCTGGGGGGGGGCCCAGGCTGCTCCCCTGACACACCAGGACCCTGCCGGTCCCGGCCCAAAGGCTGATCACGGGCACAGGCCCCGTCGGGGAACACCCAGACCTAGAGGGGGGAGGGGTCCTTCGGGGCCGGGCACCCGTCCACCCCCTCTGCCCTCTCCCTCTGTCTGTCTGTCCACCCCCCCCCCCCCGCCCCCAGTTACTGCAGCCAGGCCGGGGCCTTGGCGGGTTAATAATTACCCCAGGAGATAAACAGCAGCGACCCCCCCCCACGTCTCCCCAGGGCAGCCCGGACCCCAGGGCCAGACGGGGAGAGACGCACCCAGAGCAACATGCGGCTGCTGCTCTGCCTGGCCTGCGTGGGGGCCCTGGTGTGCACCAGCCACCAAGCCCCCCGGTACGGGCTGGGCTGGCGGGGGCTGCGGGTCGGGAGTGAGGGGCAGCGGCAGAGCTGGGGGCTGCGGGTCGGGAGTGAGGGGCACCGGTAGGGCGGGGGGGGCTGGGCTAAGAAGGGGCTATGGGTCGGGAGTGAGGGGCACTGGCCGATCTCTCTCTCCCCCCAGGCTGCTGATGGCGGCCCCGAGGCTGGTGCCGGTGGGCGTGGAGCTGGGAGTCCTGCTCCAGGCCGAGGGGGCGGCCGAGCAGCTCGACGGGACCCTCTACTTCCAGAACGAGGTCGACACGCAGCAGAAATGCTCCGGCGAGAAGCCCTTCAGCCTGCGCCCCGAGAACGGCTACATGCAGCTCCTCAGCCTGAAGGTAGGGGGCGCCTAGCCCCGCCCCCTGGGGAGAGCCCCGCCCCTTCTCTGCCCCAGGAGGGCCTTGCCCCCTGGGAGAGCCACGCCCCTCACTGCCCCTGGGAGAGCTCCGCCCCCTGGGAGAGCCCCGCCCCTTCCCTGCCCCAGGAGAGCCTTGCCCCCTGGGAGAGCCACGCCCCTCACTGCCCCTGGGAGAGCTCCGCCCCCTGGGAGAGCCCCGCCCCTTCCCTGCCCCAGGAGAGCCTTGCCCCCTGGGAGAGCCACGCCCCTCACTGCCCCCCGTGCTGCCCCCCGCAGGTGACCCCGGAGCTGGCGGTTCGCTGTGGTCTGACCGCGCTGCGCCGGAGTCGCTACGTCCAGCTGGTCGCGCGGAGCCCCCAGCTGCCCCCCCCGGGCGCCCGGACCCTGCGACTGGCCTGGACCAGCCGGCGCGGGCAGCTCTTCATCCAGACCGACAAGCCGGTCTACACGCCCCGGCAGAAGGGTGAGAGCCGCCCCCACGGCCACCTGCCCCCCACGTTCCCCCTGTGCCCCACGGCCCCCGTGCCCCACGGCCTCCTGCCCCCCACGTTCCCCCCATGCCCCATGGCCCCCGTGCCCCACGGCCTCCTGCCCCCCACGTTCCCCCCATGCCCCATGGCCACCTGCCCCCCATGCTCCCCCTGTGCCCCATGGCCCCCGCGCCCCATGGCCTCCTGCCCCCCACGATCCTCCTGTGCCCCATAGCCCCCACACCCCACAGCTCCTGCACCCCACAGCCACCGGTCCCCTGTGGCCCCCTTACCCCACAGTCCCTGCCCCCACCTCCCTCTGCACCCCCTGCTTATCCCCTGCCCCCCACAGTCCCCAGCGCCCCCACCCCCTGCCCCCTTTCCCCCAGCCCCCCCCCCCCTTCACAGCCTGTCTCGTTCCCCCACCCAGTTCACTTCCGAGTCTTCGCCCTGAACCACGAGCTGCGCCCCACGGCCGAGTCCATCACCATCACCGTCCTGGTGAGAGCCGGAGGGTTGGGGGGGGTGGGAAACCGAGGCTGGGAGGAGGAGGGGGAGGATCCGGCCCATGAGGGGCTGGGGGGGCAGGGAGCCCGAGGCTGGGAGGGGGAGGGGGAGGATCGGGCCCATGGGGGATTGCGGGGGATGGGAGACCGAGGCGGGGAGGGGGAGGATCGGGCCCATGGGGGGCTGGGGGGGAGGGAGTCCGAGGCAGGGAGGGGGAGAGGGAGGATCGGGCCCATGGTAGGCTGGGGGGGCAGGGAGCCCGAGGCTGGGAGGGGGAGGGGGAGGATCCGGCCCATGGGGGTCTGGGGGGGCCGGGAGCCCGAGGCTGGGAGGGGGAGGGGGAGGATCTGGCCCATGGGGGGCTGGGGGGGCCGGGAGCCCAAGGCCCATGGGGGTGGGGCCCCGTGGAGGGGGCTACGGGGGCAGGATCGGGCCCCGCTGGTAGGAGTGGATCGGGCCCCCGCTAACACCCTCCCCCCCGTCTGCCCCCCAGAACAACCGGGGGCTGCAGGTGCGGAAGGTGGAACGGTTCCCGCAGAACTGGGTCATCACGGACCAGCTCTCGATCCCCGACATCTCCGAGTGAGTGGGGGGGCCGGGACTGGGGGTGACACTGACACCCCATTGCCCTGGGAGGGCACCAGGGGTGGAGGGGGCAGAGAAGCCCCCCAGAGCTGGGTTGTGCCCGGTCCAGACTGGGGGAGCCCCTGCTGGGGGGAGTGCCCCCCAGGAGTGGGGTGTCGGGGGACTCCCTGGAACCTGTCTGCCTGTCTGGGGGCCGGACCCCAACATCCTTGTCTGGGGGGGGCTGGGGGGCAATGGGGGACTGCCCCCCTGAACCTCACAATAGGGACCCTCGGAACAATCAGGGGCTGGGAGCGGGGTTCCCTAGGAAGCGGGGCTGGGGGAGCTCGGGGGGCCCCGATCCCCTCTCACCCCCTCGCCCCTCCCAGGCCCGGGACCTGGCGCATCACGGCGCGATTCTCCAACGCCCTCGAGTCCAACACCAGCACCGAGTTCGAGGTGAAGAAATACGGTGAGTCCCGGATGCCTGGGTTCTCGCTCGGGGAGGGGGGAGGGGGGGCTGGGAGCCAGGACTCCTGGGTTCTCTCCTGGCTCCGGGGGCGGAGGGGGGGCTGGGGGCCAGGACTCCTGGGTCCCATGTGTGTTTTCTCTCCCCAGTGCTCCCCAATTTCGAGGTGAAGATCGTCCCCGAACGGACCCACATGCTGGTGACGGGAAAGGGGGGCCCCGATTTGCGCATTGACCTGCAGGTCAGGTAGGGGCAGCTCCCCCGACCCCCCTCCCCTCTGGCCGGGCTCAGGCAGCCGGGGGGGGGGGTTATGGGGTGCTCTGGCTCCCAGCTTTCCCCAGACTCCCCGGGATCCCCCCTCCCCGTGACTGGGCTCGTCCCCAGACTCCCCACGGGGCTGGGACGGGCCACGGGGTGCAGCTCCCCATCGAATCCAGACCCCGGCAGAGCTGTCCCCCTGGCCCTCACACTGACCCCCCTGGGCTCTGCCCCCCGGTGTCAGGGTTTGGGGTGACCCCCCCCCTCTCTCCCCAGGTTCGTCTATGGGAAGGGAGTGAACGGCGTCGCCTACCTGAGGTTTGGGGTGAGCGACGAGGACGGGGAGAAAACCTTCCTCAGGGGCCTGGAGCAACAGGTCACGGTGAGACCCCCATTCCCCCCACGGAACCCCCATCCCTCTGGGACCCCCCTCCCCCCACAGGACCCCCCCATCCTCCCACGGACCCCCATCCCTCTGGGACCCCCCTCCCCCCACAGGACCCCCCCATCCTCCCACGGAACCCCCATCCCTCTGGGACCCCTCTCCCCCCACAGGACCCCCCCATCCTCCCACGGAACCCCCATCCCTCTGGGACACCCCTCTGGGACATCCTATTCCCCCCTCAGGACCCCCCCATCCTCCCACAGAACCCCATCCCTCTGGGACACCCCTCTGGGACACCCCATTCCCCCCCACAGGATCCCCATCCCTCTGGGTCCCCCTTCTGGGACCCACATCTCTCTGGTACCCCCCTCTGGGATTCTCCATCCCTTCACAGGACCTCCATCCCTCTGGGACCCCCTTCCCCCCATGGGACCCCCATCCACCCACCGGATCCCCATTCCTCTGGGATCCCCCTCCCCTCCTGGGACCCCATGGGATGCCCCCAGAGCCCCCCAGGGACCCTCTCTCCTGGGACCCTCCAGTGCCCTAGGGTCCCCCTCCCTCCCAGCCCCCTGTGAGCCCCCTTCAGTGAGTCCCCCCTGGGCCTCACACGCCCCCAAGGGACCCCCCCCCCCCACTGCGCAGGCAGCAGCGACTCCCAGCCAGTCTGTGACATGGGCGGGTTATTCGCCCTCGGGAATCCGGTGCCAGACACAGCTTGGGAGCACAGGGTGCTGGGACCTGCAGCAAAGTCCAGCTTGGGGGGGACCCAGAGGCCGCCCCACCTGCCCCATGGGGGCTCAGCAAAAATTGCACCCCCTGGTCCCCCCCGGGTGTCTGTGTAACACATGGGGAAACTGAGGCACACAGAGTCTTCATGCAAAATGTTAAGGAAGAAACCCTCCCACTTTGTCACAGCTCCCTCTGCCCCCCTTCCTCCCACCCCCACTCCGTGGGGCCCCCCCCCGGCTGGGTCCATGTGTATGGGGGGGCTGGGTATCATCTAATCCTCTCCCTCCCGCTCCCCGGCAGGTGAACGAGGGGGCAGCGAAAGTGATCCTAAACCGCAGCCTCCTAGCGGAGAAATTGGGACGCCCCCTGCAGGACCTGGCAGGGACCAACCTCTACATCGCGGTGACTTTCATAGAGACCGCCAGTGAGTGCAGGGGCCGGGGCCCAGCCCCTCTAGGGGGCATCGGATCCCATCTGGCCCCAGGGCAGGGACTGGCTGGCTTGTGGGGTGGGGAATGGGGCTGGGGCCTGTCCCCTCTAGGGGGGACCAGCTCCCATCCGGCCCCAGGGCAGGGACTGGCTGGCTTGGGGGGGCGGGGAATGGGGCCCGGGGCCTGTCTCCTCTGGGGGGCATCAGCTCCCATCTGGCTATAGGGCAGGGACTGGCTGGCTCAGGGGGGCAGGGAACGGGGCCCAGGGCCTGTCCCCTCTAGGGGGCATTGGCTCCCATCCGGTCCCAGGTACTCCTGGGGGAATTCTGCACCAAAAATTCTGCGCACAATATTTTAAAATTCTGCATAAATCTGCATATCTTATTTGTCAAAATAACACAATATAATCACACCAGTTACAATTATGTTTGGTCATTTATTTCAAATGACCTGTCAGCAAGTGTGTCTGTAACAATACAGACACAAAAACGATTCAGGAGATGTCTTTTGACAAACAGATTCCTTACTAGGCAAATTAGTCCACAACTCGGAGTAATAATTCATTGAAACGACAATACAGAACCGGATTTCCCGCCCCCCAAAGAAGCAAAGCCTGGGGGGAGTCGGGGTAATGGAGGAGCTGAGGGAGGGCTGTCCACATGTGTCCCTCCACCCTCTCTCAGACACCCACTGCCCCATCCCCATGTGTCCCTGCACCCCTACCCCGTCCCCACGTGTCTCTGTGGCCCCACTCAGCCACCCCGTCCCTATGAAGCTCTGCACCCCTCCCCTATCACCATGTGGCCCTGCGCCTCCCTTCCCGCGTGGCCCGGTGCCTCCACTCCCATTCTGCCCTGCCCCAGTCTGTCCTCCCCCACTAGCCCTTGAGCGCCTGTCTGAGCCCCCCAGCGCCCCGCACTGTCCGTCGCCCCATAGCCCCTGACCGGGCCCGTGCGAAGAAGGCGGCTCGTTCTCTTCCCTCGCTGGCTGGGAGCGGCTGCTTTGTTCTAGCACCGCAGCGCCCTCTGGGGGGCAAAAGGCGGAACTGCAGCAACATTTTGGCAGAAGCTTTTTTCTGCGCAAAAAAATAAAATTATGCATGGCTCATTAATTATGCGCACATGCAGTAGTGCAGAATTCCCCCAGGAGTACCCAGGGCGGGGACTGGCTGGCTCAGGGGGGCGGGGAATGGGGCAGGGGCCTGTCCCCTCTAGGGGGCGTTAGCTCCCATCCGGCCCCAGGGCAGGGACTGGCTGGGGGGGGCGGGGAATGGGGCCGGGTCCTGTCCCCTCTAGGGGGCGTTAGCTCCCACACGGCCCCAGGGCGGGACTGGCTGGCTCAGGGGGGCAGGGAATGGGGCCGGGTCCTGTCCCCTCTAGGGGGCGCCAGGTCCCATCCGGCCCCAGGGCAGGGACTGGCCTGGATCAGAGGGGCAGGAATGGGGCCGGGTCCTGTCCCCTCTAGGGGGCGCTGGCTGTGATCCTGCAGGGCGGGGGCTGGGCCTGTACCCGCCGTTCACGCTCGCGTCCCCCCTGCAGGTGGGGAGCTGGAGGAGCAGGAGCTGAGCACTGTCAAGTTCGTGACGTCTCCCTACAGCGTGGACCTGTCGCAAACCAAACGGCACTTCATCCCCGGAGCGCCCTTCCTCGTGCTGGTGGGGGGAGCTGCCGCTGGCTGCCTGGGGCTGGGGGGGGAAGCTCACGGGTGGGGGAGCTGGGGGTCAGGGGTGGGGGGCGTGGGGCTGGGTGATCGGGGGTGGGGGGACTGGGGGTGTATAGCTGTGGGTCAGGGGTTTGGGGTTTGGGGAATCAGGGCTGGGAGGGTCGGGGTGGGGGGCGTGGGTCTGGGGGTTCTGGGTAAGGGGCATGGAGCTGGGGGGTTTTGCAAACACAGGGCTGTTTGTGTCTGCGCCCCCCCCACACTCCCATCTCCCCCCAGGCCCGTGTCACCTTGGCCGACGGCTCCCCAGCCCCTCGCACCCCCGTGTGGGTCTCAGCCAAGGTGTCGGGGGGCCCATCCCACCCCGAGAGACGGGTGGTGGCGGACGAGAGCGGGGTGGTGATGTTCCCCCTCAACCTGGACTCCAGAGCCAGCGCCCTCACCCTGAAGGTACGGCCCCCGGGGGAGCGGGGAGCGGGATGGATGGGGGCTGTCTGGGGGGGATGGGGAGGGGTGGGGGATGGATGGGGCTGGGGGCTGGCAGGCTGCGGGTGGGGGATGGGGAGGGTCAGGGGATGGATGGGGCTGGGGGCTGGCGGGAGGGGCTGGGGAATGGGAAGGGAAGGGGGAGGGGGCTGGGCGAGGGGCAGGGCATGGCTGGGGGGCAGGCGCTGGCCCCCCTGAGCCGTGCCCCACCCCGCAGGTGGTGGCGGGGGAGAGGGACCAGGCCGAGGGGTCTCTCCAGGCCGCGGCGGTTCGGTCCCCCAGCGGGAACTACCTGGTGCTGGAGACCCAGCGCTCGGGCGCCGTGGGGCCCGGCCAGTCTCTCTCCGTGGGGCTCAAGGACCTCGGCTCCGGCGACTTCTCCCACTTCTACTACATGGTGAGTGAGCGCGGCCGGCGGGGGAGCGCCCCCCGGTGCCCCCTAGGAGAGCGCCCCCTAGTGCCCCCTACTGCCCCCCAGCCGGGAGAGCACCCCCTAGTGCCCCCCAGTGCCCCATACTGCCCCCCAGTGCCCTCCGCTGTCCCCCAGTGCCCCCTACTGCCCCCTGCCCGGGCAGAGCCCCCTGCTGCCCCCGCCCCGCTCCCCGCAGCACAGCCACTAGTGCCGCCCTGGGGCAATGGGGAGCCCTGACTGCCCGGGGAGAGCCCCCTGCTGCCCCCGCCCCGCCCCCTGCAGCCCAGCCCCTAGCGCCGCCCTGGGGCCATGGGGAGCCCTGACTGCCCGGGGAGAGCCCCCTGCTGCCCCCCGCCCCGCTCCCTGCAGCACAGCCCCTAGCACCGCCCTGGGGCCATGGGGAGCCCTGACTGCCCGGGGAGAGCCCCCTGCTGCCCCCGCCCCGCTCCCTGCAGCACAGCCCCTAGCGCCGCCCTGGACCAGCTGTGGGTCTCCCCGGCAGGTGCTGCACCGGGGCTCCATCGTGGCGGCGCGCGCCGTGGCCCGGACGTCCTACACCATCATCTCCGTCCCCGTCACCCCCGCACTGGTCCCAGCCTTCCGGCTCGTGGCCTTTTACCGGCGCGGGGACGAGGTGGTGGCCAACTCGCTGTGGGTGGACGTGGTGGATCGCTGCCAGGGGAAGGTAAAGCCGGGGGGAGGGGATTGGGGCGGGGTGAGGCGGGTGGTGTGGGGCAGTGTCTGGGGTGCGGGGGTTGATGCAGGGTATGTTGTGGGGCGGGGTGTGGGGTGGGGTTTGGTGCAGGAGTTCTGTGGGGTGCAATGGGGTTTGTGGGGTAGGTGAGGTGGAGCACGGGGCTGGGTGGGGTGTGTGGGATGGGGTGTGTGGGGCAGGGTGTGGGGTTTGGTGCAGGAGTTCTGTGGGGTGCAGTGGGGTTTGTGGGGTGGGTGAGGTGGAGCACGGGGCCGGGCGGGGTGTGTGGGATGGGGTGTGTGGGGCAGGGTGTGGGGTTTGGTGCAGGAGTTCTGTGGGGTGCAATGAGGTTTGTGGGGTGGGTGAGGTGGAGCACGGGGCCGGGCGGGGTGTGTGGGATGGGGTGTGTGGGGCAGGGTGTGGGGTTTAGTGCAGGAGTTCTGTGGGGTGCAATGGGGTTTGTGGGGTGGGTGAGGTGGAGCACGGGGCCGGGTGGGGTGTGTGGGATGGGGTGTGTGGGGCAGGGTGTGGGGTTTGGTGCAGGAGTTCTGTGGGGTGCAATGAGGTTTGTGGGGTGGGTGAGGTGGAGCACGGGGCCGGGCGGGGTGTGTGGGGCAGGGTGTGGGGCCCCCCTGACCCGTGTCCCCCCAGCTGGAGCTGCGGCTGGAGTCGGACAGCTGGGAGCTCCGCCCCCACGCCACGCTCAAGTTCACGGTGGCCACCGACTCCCGCGCCTCCGTCTCCCTGGTGGCCGTCGACTCGGCCGTCTACATTGTCAACCGCCGGCACCGCCTCACGCCCGCCAAGGTACGGCTGAGCCCCCCCGCTCTGACCCCCGACCCCTGACCTCCCTGTGCATCCATCGCTCCCTAGAGTCACCCCCAGCCCGGGGCTTGGCCTACGACACCCAGCCTTGAGATGGGACCTTTGTGACGAAGTGGGACTGTTCTTAATGCTTCCTCTGAATACGGTGTGGGTGCCTCAGTTTCCCCTATGCATTTCTTAAGTCTCTAGGTGGTGGGGAAAGGCCAGTGTGCATCAATCACTGACACTCTGTCTCCCTGGCAACAAATGGCCGGGGCCCCTTCCGCCCCTGCAAGGAAATAGCTAAAGGTGAACAAAGAGATCAGGTGACCGCCTGGCCCGGGGAAGAGACAAAGCCCAGAGGAGGGGCTGGACGGGGGTTGGAGTTTGGAGCAAGCTGGGGACGGGAAGGGAGGGCAGACGGGGTCTGCCTCGCTGGGCCCCAGAATGGATCCGGCGGAGGGGTCCCGTTCGCCGCTGGACCTACAAGCTCTGTTTTAGACCATGTTCCTGTCGTCTAATAAACCTCTGTTTTACTGGCTGGCCGAGAGTCACGTCTGACTGCGAAGTGGGGGTGCAGGACCCTCTGGCTGCCCCAGGACCCCGCCTGGGCGGACTCGCTGTGGGAAGCGCACGGAGGGGCAGATGCTGAATGCTCCCAGGAGAGACCCAGGAGGTGAAGCCGTGTGAGCTTCTTGCCCTGGAGACGGTCTGCTCCGAGGGAGAGGAGGCTCCCCAAAGTCCTGCCTGGCTTTGTGGGGAGCAGTTCCAGCATCGCCCGGGGACTCCGGGACAACCTTCCATGGTCAACCCATGGAGAGCCAACGGTCATCTCCGGGCCATTAGCCTCCTTGGGCTTGACCTACGACCTCTCTGCCTTGACCCACGACCTTTGAATGGTCAACCCATTAGGCGTGGATGGTCATCGGCCCCTTGGGTTTGACCTCTGACCTCCCAAATGGGCCTTTGCCCATGACTGGCCAATCACGGCCTCTTCCATTCAAAGGGCCCTTGGCCCCAGACTCACCCCCAGGACTTGGGTTTGACCCACGACGCCGCTGGTGACCTATGACCCCGAACGGTCAATGGCCAGAGAATGGGGCCATGACGGGCGTGGCCAAGGGCGATGGACGCCGGCCACGTGTTCCTCCTGGGGCCTGGCGGGACCATCAACCTCCCCTGCTGTCTGCCCCCCGGGCTTCCGTCCCCCGGCCCCACATCCCCCGGCTTCCGTCTCCCCATCCATCCCCCGGCGTCTCTCCCCCCATCCATCCCCCGGCATCCGTCCCCCCATCCATCCCCCGGCTTCTCTCCCCCCATCCATCCCCCGGCTTCCGTCCCTCCATCCATCCCCTGGCTTCTCTCCCCCCATCCCCCAGCTTCCGTCCCCCGGCCCCACATCCCCCGGCTTCCGTCTCCCCATCCATCCCCCGGCGTCTCTCCCCCCATCCATCCCCCGGCTTCCGTCCCTCCATCCATCCCCTGGCTTCTCTCCCCCCATCCCCCAGCTTCCGTCCCCCGGCCCCACATCCCCCGGCTTCCGTCTCCCCATCCATCCCCCGGCTTCTCTCCCCCCATCCATCCCCCGGCTTCCGTCTCCCCATCCATCCCCCGGCTTCTCTTCCCCCATCCATCCCCCGGCTTCCGTCTCCCCATCCATCCCCCGGCTTCTCTCCCCCCATCCATCCCCCGGCTTCCGTCTCCCCATCCATCCCCCGGCTTCTCTCCCCCCATCCATCCCCCGGCATCCGTCCCCCCATCCATCCCCCGGCGTCTCTCCCCTCATCCATCCCCCGGCTTCCGTCCCTCCATCCATCCCCTGGCTTCTCTCCCCCCATCCCCCAGCTTCCGTCCCCCGGCCCCACATCCCCCGGCTTCCGTCTCCCCATCCATCCCCCGGCGTCTCTCCCCCCATCCATCCCCCGGCTTCCGTCTCCCCATCCATCCCCCGGCTTCTCTCCCCCCATCCATCCCCCGGCTTCCGTCTCCCCATCCATCCCCCGGCTTCTCTCCCCCCATCCATCCCCCGGCTTCTCTTCCCCCATCCATCCCCCAGCTTCCGTCTCCCCATCCATCCCCCGGCGTCTCTCCCCTCATCCATCCCCCGGCATCCGTCCCCCAATCCATCCCCCGGCTTCTCTCCCCCCATCCATCCCCCGGCATCCGTCCCCCCATCCATCCCCCGGCGTCTCTCCCCCCATCCATCCCCCGGCATCCGTCCCCCCATCCATCCCCCGGCGTCTCTCCCCTCATCCATCCCCCGGCTTCCGTCCCTCCATCCATCCCCTGGCTTCTCTCCCCCCATCCCCCAGCTTCCGTCCCCCGGCCCCACATCCCCCGGCTTCCGTCTCCCCATCCATCCCCCGGCGTCTCTCCCCCCATCCATCCCCCGGCTTCCGTCCCTCCATCCATCCCCTGGCTTCTCTCCCCACATCCCCCAGCTTCCGTCCCCCGGCCCCACATCCCCCGGCTTCTCTCCCCCCATCCATCCCCCGGCTTCCGTCTCCCCATCCATCCCCCGGCTTCTCTTCCCCCATCCATCCCCCGGCTTCCGTCTCCCCATCCATCCCCCAGCTTCTCTCCCCCCATCCATCCCCCGGCTTCCGTCTCCCCATCCATCCCCCGGCTTCTCTCCCCCCATCCATCCCCCGGCATCCGTCCCCCCATCCATCCCCCGGCGTCTCTCCCCTCATCCATCCCCCGGCTTCCGTCCCTCCATCCATCCCCTGGCTTCTCTCCCCCCATCCCCCAGCTTCCGTCCCCCGGCCCCACATCCCCCGGCTTCCGTCTCCCCATCCATCCCCCGGCGTCTCTCCCCCCATCCATCCCCCGGTTTCCGTCTCCCCATCCATCCCCCGGCTTCTCTCCCCCCATCCATCCCCCGGCTTCCGTCTCCCCATCCATCCCCCGGCTTCTCTCCCCCCATCCATCCCCCGGCTTCTCTTCCCCCATCCATCCCCCAGCTTCCGTCTCCCCATCCATCCCCCGGCGTCTCTCCCCTCATCCATCCCCCGGCATCCGTCCCCCAATCCATCCCCCGGCTTCTCTTCCCCCATCCATCCCCCAGCTTCCGTCTCCCCATCCATCCCCCGGCGTCTCTCCCCTCATCCATCCCCCGGCATCCGTCCCCCAATCCATCCCCCGGCTTCTCTCCCCCCATCCATCCCCCGGCTTCCGTCTCCCCATCCATCCCCCGGCTTCTCTCCCCCCATCCATCCCCCGGCTTCTCTTCCCCCATCCATCCCCCGGCTTCCGTCTCCCCATCCATCCCCCGGCGTCTCTCCCCTCATCCATCCCCCGGCTTCCGTCTCCCCATCCATCCCCCGGCTTCTCTCCCCCCATCCATCCCCCGGCTTCCGTCTCCCCATCCATCCCCCGGCTTCTCTCCCCCCATCCATCCCCCGGCTTCTCTTCCCCCATCCATCCCCCAGCTTCCGTCTCCCCATCCATCCCCCGGCGTCTCTCCCCTCATCCATCCCCCGGCATCCGTCCCCCAATCCATCCCCCGGCTTCTCTCCCCCCATCCATCCCCCGGCATCCGTCCCCCCATCCATCCCCCGGCGTCTCTCCCCCCATCCATCCCCCGGCATCCGTCCCCCCATCCATCCCCCGGCGTCTCTCCCCTCATCCATCCCCCGGCTTCCGTCCCTCCATCCATCCCCTGGCTTCTCTCCCCCCATCCCCCAGCTTCCGTCCCCCGGCCCCACATCCCCCGGCTTCCGTCTCCCCATCCATCCCCCGGCGTCTCTCCCCCCATCCATCCCCCGGCTTCCGTCCCTCCATCCATCCCCTGGCTTCTCTCCCCACATCCCCCAGCTTCCGTCCCCCGGCCCCACATCCCCCGGCTTCTCTCCCCCCATCCATCCCCCGGCTTCCGTCTCCCCATCCATCCCCCGGCTTCTCTTCCCCCATCCATCCCCCGGCTTCCGTCTCCCCATCCATCCCCCAGCTTCTCTCCCCCCATCCATCCCCCGGCTTCCGTCTCCCCATCCATCCCCCGGCTTCTCTCCCCCCATCCATCCCCCGGCATCCGTCCCCCCATCCATCCCCCGGCGTCTCTCCCCTCATCCATCCCCCGGCTTCCGTCCCTCCATCCATCCCCTGGCTTCTCTCCCCCCATCCCCCAGCTTCCGTCCCCCGGCCCCACATCCCCCGGCTTCCGTCTCCCCATCCATCCCCCGGCGTCTCTCCCCCCATCCATCCCCCGGTTTCCGTCTCCCCATCCATCCCCCGGCTTCTCTCCCCCCATCCATCCCCCGGCTTCCGTCTCCCCATCCATCCCCCGGCTTCTCTCCCCCCATCCATCCCCCGGCTTCTCTTCCCCCATCCATCCCCCAGCTTCCGTCTCCCCATCCATCCCCCGGCGTCTCTCCCCTCATCCATCCCCCGGCATCCGTCCCCCAATCCATCCCCCGGCTTCTCTTCCCCCATCCATCCCCCAGCTTCCGTCTCCCCATCCATCCCCCGGCGTCTCTCCCCTCATCCATCCCCCGGCATCCGTCCCCCAATCCATCCCCCGGCTTCTCTCCCCCCATCCATCCCCCGGCTTCCGTCTCCCCATCCATCCCCCGGCTTCTCTCCCCCCATCCATCCCCCGGCTTCTCTTCCCCCATCCATCCCCCGGCTTCCGTCTCCCCATCCATCCCCCGGCGTCTCTCCCCTCATCCATCCCCCGGCATCCGTCCCCCAATCCATCCCCCGGCTTCTCTCCCCCCATCCATCCCCCGGCTTCCATCTCCCCATCCATCCCCCGGCGTCTCTCCCCCCATCCATCCCCCGGCATCCGTCCCCCCATCCATCCCCCGGCGTCTCTCCCCTCATCCATCCCCCGGCTTCCGTCTCCCCATCCATCCCCCGGCGTCTCTCCCCTCATCCATCCCCTGGCTTCTCTCCCCCCATCCATCCCCCGGCATCCGTCCCCCCATCCATCCCCCGGCGTCTCTCCCCTCATCCATCCCCTGGCTTCTCTCCCCCCATCCCCCAGCTTCCGTCCCCCGGCCCCACATCCCCCGGCTTCTCTCCCCCCATCCATCCTCCGGCTTCTCTGCCCCCATCCCCCAGGTGTTCGCGGCCATGGACAGCTACGACCTGGGCTGCTCGCCGGGCAGTGGGGCCGACGCCCTGGGGGTCTTCGAAGACGCTGGCCTGGCCCTGCGCGTGGGGGATCTCGAGAGCCGGCTGCGGAGCGGTGAGACGGGGGGCAGGGGGAGGACCTGGGGAGGGGCGGGGGGTCACATGGGGGCCAGGAGGGGGCTCAGGGGCTGTGACCCGCTCCAGTCTTACCTCCCCCTCGGTCTTTGGACCCCCAGGGCACGGCTGCGGCCAGGACGCCCCCCGCAGGAAGCGCTCGCTGGACTTCCAGGTGCAGGCCCAGAAGAGGGGTGAGTGGAGGGGGTGGGGGGGCAGGATCTACCCACCCCTGCACCCGCCCAGCCCCCCAGCCCTGCACCCACCCTGTGCCACGGACCCACCAGCTCGGTGCTGCACCCCACGGCCGTGGGGCAGCCCCTTGGAGGACCCCTTTGCTGTTCCAGCCCCCCAAGGGTGCCCCATTCCGCCCAGGGCTGCCCGTGTGGCCCCACTGCCTCTGAGACCCTGTGGGCTCCAGCCCCCTGCTCCCCCCGCGAGCTCTGCCCCCCACCGCAGGCTCCTGTTCTGCCCCATGGCCAGCCTGGGACCCCGGACAAGGACAACGGTGCCAGGCATCCCCCCCCCCCGCGCCCCGTCTGCCCCCCCACGCCCCGTCTGACCCCCACATCCCGTCTAACGCTCTGCCCCCCGCCCCGTCTGCCCCCGCGCCCCATCTGACCCTCTGCCCCCCTACGCCCCGTCTGCCCCTCTGCCCCCCTGCGCCCCGTCTAACGCTCTGCCCCCCCGCCCCGTCTGCCCCCGCGCCCCATCTGACCCTCTGCCCCCCCGCCCCATCTGCCCCCCCACACCCCGTCTGCCCCTCTGCCCCCCCTGTGCCCTGTCTGTCCCCCCGTGCCCCGTCTGCCCCTCTGCCCCCCCGCGCCCCGTCTGACCCCCCCACGCCCTGTCTGATGCGCTGGCCCCCCCGTACCCCATCTGCCCCTCTGCCCCCCCGCGCCCCGTCTGAGGCTCTGCGCCCTCCCGCCCCGTCTGCCCCCCCCGCGGCCCATCTGATGCCCCCCCGTCTCCCCAGCCTCGCGGTACAAGGATAACCCGGTGGCTCTGCGGTGCTGCTGGGACGGGATGACCCGGGTGCCGATGCGCCGGACGTGCGAGCAGCGAGCGACGCGGATCACGGGCCCCAACGCCGCCCGCTGCCGACAACCCTTCCTGGACTGCTGCCAATTCGCCACCGACCTGCGGCGCAAGGCCCGGGCCTGGGGCTCCGGTGGGCTGGCCCGGGGTGAGCCTGGGCTCGGGGGGGCTGGGAGCCCGGACTCCTGGGTTCTCTCCCCAGCTCTGGGAGGGGAGTGGGGGCTGGTGGGTTAGAGCAGGGGGGGCTGGGAGCCAGGACGCCTGGGTTCTCTCCCCAGCTCTGGGAGGGGAGTGGGGTCTGGTGGGTTAGAGCAGGGGGGGCTGGGAGCCCGGACTCCTGGGTTCTCTCCCCAGCTCTGGGAGGGGAGTGGGGGCTGGGGGGTTAGAGCAGGGGGGGCTGGGAGCCAGGACGCCTGGGTTCTCTCCCGCCTCTGGGAGGGGAGTGGGGGCTGGTGGTTAGAGCAGGGGGGGCTGGGAGCCAGGACTCCTGGGTGCTATCCCTGGCTCTGGGAAGGGAGTGGGGGCTGGTGGTTAGAGCAGGGGGGGCTGGGAGCCAGGAATCCTGGGTGCTATCCCTGGCTCTGGGAGGGGAGTGGGGGCTGGTGGGTTAGAGCAGGCGGGGCTGGGAGCCCGGACTCCTGGGTTCTATCCCTGGATCTGGGAGGGGAGTGGGGGCTGGTGGGTTAGAGCATGGGGGGCTGGGAGCCAGGACTCCTGGGTTCTCTCCCCAGCTCTGGGAGGGGAGTGGGGGCTGGTGGGTTAGAGCATGGGGGGCTGGGAGCCAGGACTCCTGGGTTCTCTCCCCGGCTCTGGGAGGGGAGTGGGGGCTGGAGCAGGGAGTGGGAGCCTGGCTCTGGGGTGTCCCCCCCCACCGCTGACCCCGCCCCGCTCTCCCCCACACAGTGAACCTTGAGGTGGACGAGGACGATTTCTTCGACGAGGATTCTGTGCAGACCCGGAGCGTCTTTCCTGAGAGCTGGCTCTGGAAAACCATCACCGTGGACGGGAGCAGCCGGTCAGGGACCCCCAGGGTGCCCCTCCCCCACTTATCCACGGGTGCCCCTCCCCCACGTCACCAGCCCTCCCCCCACTTCTCCTCGGGTGCCCCTCCCCCACCTTACCACCCCTCCCCCCACTAATCTCCTGGGGCTCCCCTCCTTCCCAGGCATCCCCCCATATCCCTCCAAGCACCTTCCCTGGGGCCACCCTCCCCACCCAGCCCCTCAGCCTCCAGGTGCAGCCCAGCCCCCACCCCACTGACCCCCCCACCCCGGCCTGTCTCCCGCAGGCAAACCCACCTGGTGCCGGATTCGATCACCACCTGGGAGATCCAGGCCATCAGCATGTCGCCGACCACCGGTGAGTCCGTCCTCCCGTCCCCCCATCTGCCCCCACCGCAGCTCGCCCCCCCCAGCTCACCCCCTCCTCCCCCGCCCCAGGGATCTGCGTCTCCGACCCGCTCAGCGTCCGCGTCTTCCAGGATTTCCACGTCTCGCTGCGGCTGCCCTACGCGGTGAAGCGTTTCGAGCAGCTGGAGCTGCGCCCGGTGCTGTACAACTACCAGGATCGGCCCGTCAACGTGAGGGGCCCCCGCTCGGCCGTGCCCCCCCTGCCCTGCCGATGCCCCTCTGCCCCGAGCCGCAGCCCCCTGCCCCTGCCCCTGCCCTGCCCCCAGCCCCGACCTGCAGCCCCCTGCCCTGCCCCCAGCCCTGCCCCCAGCCCCAACCCGCAGCCCCCTGCCCCCGGCCCTGATCCCGGCCCTGCCCTGCCCCCGGCCCCGACCCACAGCCCCCTGCCCCTGCCCCTGCCCCTGCCCCTGCCCTGCCCCCAGCCCCAACCCGCAGCCCCCTGCCCCCGGCCCTGATCCCGGCCCTGCCCTGCCCCCTGCCCTGCCAATGCCCCCCAGCCCCAACCCGCAGCCCCCTGCCCTGCCCCCAGCCCTGACCCACAGCCCCCTGCCCTCGGCCCTGATCCTGCCCTGCTGGTGCCCCCCAGCCCTGACCTGCAGCCCCCAGCCCTGCCCCCAGCCCCAACCCGCAGCCCCCTGACCCCCAGCCCTGACCCTGCCCTGCCCTGACCCTGGCCCTGCTGGTGCCCCCCAGCCCTGACCTGCAGCCCCCAGCCCTGCCCCCAGCCCTGACGATGCCCCTCTGCCCTGACCCACAGCCCCCTGCCCTGATCCTGCCCTGCTGGTGCCCCCCAGCCCCAACCCGCAGCCCCCTGCCCCCCTGTGGTGCCCCTCAGTCCCGACCTGCAGCCCCGGCCCTGCCCCCAAGCCCTGCCGGTGCCCCATAGCCCCGGCCCGCAGCCCGTGCGGGGTCTCAGTCTCTCTCCCCCCAGGTCTCGGTGCACATGGAGCGCTCGGAGGGCGTCTGCTCCCCGGCGACGGGGGACCGGATCCGGCGACAGGCCGTGCAGGTGCCGGCGAAGGGGGCGCTGGCCGTGCCCTTCGCTGTGGTGCCCATGGGCGCCGCCGACATCCCCATCACCATCACGGCACAGGGGGCCTGGGGGCTCGGGGACAGCATCGCCCGGAGCCTGCGGGTGGAGGTGAGAGGGGGGCTGAGCCCCAGGGAGCCCCACGGAGCTGCCGCCTGCTCCGCCCCTCCCCTCCCCTGCCCCCTCTGCCCCTCCCCCGCCTGGCCCTCCCCCGCCTGCTCCTCCCCTCCCCTCCCCTGCCCCCTCTGCCCCTCCCTCGCCTGCCCCTCCCCGCCTGGCCCTCCCCTCTGCCCCCTCTGCCCCCACACCTGTTCCTGCCCCCTCTGCCCCTGCCTGCCCCTCCCCCAGCTTGACCCCCTCCTCTCCTCCCCTGCCTGCCCTCTGCCCCTCCCCCACCTGCCCGTCCCCTGCCACATCTGCCCACCCGGGTATCTGTTCTGACCCCCCGTCTTGCCCCCCAGAGAGAAGGCGCCACCCACCTGGAGGAGATGAGCTTCTCGCTGGATTCGGAAGGTGGGCGACCCCCAGGGGGCAGGGGGGAGGGGGAGTCTCTGAGGGGCTCCATAGGGTGCCAAGGGGGGGCTCTGTGTGGGGGGGGCTGCTCCCGGGGTGGGGTTTGGGGGCTGCCCGGATCCCATCTGACCCCCCTCCCCCCACAGAGAGGCTCAGCCGAGCGCTGGAGATCCCTGGGGAGCTGCCCCCCAACGCCCTCCCCGACGGGGACTTCAAGATGGGCGTCCGCGTCACGGGTGAGAGACCCCCGCGCTGCCCCTCCCCCCCTTCCCCATACCCCGCTGCCCCTTCCCCATCCCCGTGCCCCCATGCCACCCCTCCCCCATCACCCATCCTCCCGCGGCCCCCCCTTCCCGCCATCCAGGCCCTGGGCCCCCCCTCGAGTCCCAAACCCGGAGACAGACTCATTCCCAGCAGCCGCCCGCTGTCCCTCCTCTGGCCGTTGTCGCTTTCCCGGGCCAGCCGCCCCCCTGGGCTGCGCCGACCCCCCCGGCTGCTCCTTGCCCACGTCAGGTGACAGCGTTGGCCGCTCTGTGCCCAGGCAGCCTCTAGGGGTCGCTGTGACGCCCACGCGCCTCCGCCCCGTCACGCTGCGGCCTCTGGCGGGACCCCACTGAGAGCGTCAATTCAGGACAAATCACTCAGAGCCGGGCAGTCACCGCCCAAGGCTGGGGGTCCTTTGCACACCAAACCAGCCAGACTAAGAAGACTTCGGTCTCACCCCACTGGCTAACCATACGTCACACAAGCAATCTCCTTAGACACTCCAGTTTCCCAGTATCACCACCAGTGCCACTCGTTATGGGGACAAATGGTTATGAAAACCAAGACCCCAGTAAAAGAAAAAGGTTCTCTCGATCCCAAAGGACCAAGCCCCAGTCCCAGGTCAATATACAAGTCAGATCTTACCCACAAATCACGCTGTTGCCAATCCTTTAGAATCTAAAATCTAAAGGTTTATTCATAAAAGGAAAAATATAGAGATGAGAGCTAGAATTGGTTAAATGGAATCAATGACATCCAGTAATGGCCAAGTTCTTGGTTCAGGCTTGTAGCAGTGATGGAATAAACTGCAGGTTCAAATCAAGTCTCTGGAACATCCCCAGCTGGGATGGGTCATCAGTCCTTTGTTCAGAGCTTCAGTTGTAGCAAAGTCCCTCCAGAGGTAAGAAGCAGGATTGAAGACAAGATGGAGAAGATGCCGCAGCGTTTGACAGGTGTCAGAGAAGCAGCCGTGTTAGTCTGTATCCGCAGAAAGAACAGGCGTCCGGGTGGCACCTTAGAGACTAACAGTTATTTGAGCACAAGCTTTCGTGGGCTACAGTAGTAGCAGTAGTGAGCTGTAGCCCACGACAGCTTATGCTCAAATAACTGTGTTAGTCTCTAAGGTGCCACACAGACTCCTGTTCTTTTAGCAGCTTTTTCCAGTGTCTTGTCACGTGGCCTTTCTTTCCTTCTTCCAAAGACGCCTATTCCAGCCCATGGCCTGGAGATGGGTCCCTAGGCCTGGCCCTGCCTTGCTGAGCCCTGGTCTACACTGGGGGGGTCGACCTAAGATACGTCGACTTCAGCTCCGCGAATAGCGAATAGCGTCGCTGGAGTCGGCGTATCTCAGGTCGATTTACCCGGCCGTGAGGATGGCAGCGAGTCGACCACTGCCGCTCGCCCGTCGACTCCGCTTCCGCCTCTCACCGCGGCGCAGTTCCGGAGTCGACGGGGAGCGATCAGGGATCGATTTATCACGTCTACACCACACGCGATAAACCCCGATAGATCGATTGATCGCTACCCGCTGATCCAGCGCGTAGTGTAGAC